>VDFB02047397.1:12219759-12275731 GCA_007258455.2 Sequoia sempervirens | reverse complement strand
GAATCATTGAATCAAGAACAATTATTGTACAATACAAACTGACTGTTTTCATAGGAGTGTCATCACAAAGGTTGCATTGGTTATCCCAAGGAGATCTTCCTAGGTCTCGGCCCCCATCTCGGGTTATCCTGGTAACCTCTTATGAACTCCCGCCCCACATGCACACCAGTGTGGAAACGATTATCTTTCAAGAAGACAAGATAATGATCTTGCCATTCTAGGCCTTCCTGACTCATCTCAAGTCTAACACAAGCCCTTGAGCCAATGAGGGAGGCTACTTACCAAGTTAAATATGTTAACTACCCATTCCCCTAATGTAGGTTATTTAATTTCCACTTATTACACTGACTTCCACATGAGTTATCCTAGGACCACTTTGTGTCCCGACCCTCATTGAAAGCCACTCCCCTATCGACAACACAATAACGCATTCTACACCCAAGGGTAGACGGTGCACAAACTGATAATAACATAACACAAGAGATAACACATCCCTATGGATGTCCACTACTGAAACCAACTATGTGCACTACCCAAGGAAATCTCAAGGATGAATAACAAAACAACAACCCCTTTTACAATTACAATCTGGAAGACTTACATTTTCTCTACAACAAATATCCCCCATAGTACCCAATTATAAAAATACTAGAAGTTACAATAAACAATCTCATGTAATTAAAATCACTACTATTCGGATTTCCTAAATCCAATAGATCAATATTTCACACTAAAATACACTATTCAAAATACAATTCCCATTAATAATCCACAACAAAATTACATCAAAATTTTAACTACAGTTTCACAACCACACATAATATCTAACCCAATTTCATAATTAAACAAATTAATTAATCGTGCTTGCATACATCTATTGTAATAAACAAACATTAAACAAATATATTTAATATGTATATATACAATTAAATATAATTATATATAAACATATAAATATATTATTTAATTATAAAATCAACTACACCATAAGAGAAACTCATTTATTTAAAAACCAAATCCATTTACTCATAAAAATCATTTAAATAATAACATCAATTTAAATAAATATTTTTAATTATATATATAATTGTGTATATATACATATAAACACACAATTATATATATATAATAAATATATAATTATCTAATATATATAAAAATGAACTATATTTTCAACTATACAAAACAAATATATATATATATAGATATAATATATGTAATATAGATTATATATTAAAATATATAATATTTACTACATATATTATATGGCTCTAGGAAAATTCATCGCCAGCAATTCACCGATGGAAAATTCATCACTAGCAATTCACTGTGGGAAAATTCACCGTCATGACAAATTCATCGTGGGAAAATTCACCGCCAGCAATTCACCGAGATGGAAAATTAACCACCATTAATATTTTTTAATATATATTTCAAAAAAGTTCTTTTTTTTCGCAAAAGAATAATTTGATTTATTATAATAAAAAATTAATCACATTAACTTTAGAGAATTAGAGAATTTGATTTATGATAATAAAAATAAAAATATTTTTCAATATATTTTATGATAATAAAAATAAAAAATTAATGGCATTAACTTTAGAGAATAATTTGATCTATAATCAATTTTACATAGGAAACTATATAATTTAATAATTGGTATTGTTAGCTATACCTCGCAAGTAATCACAAATATTGTTGGTTTCATCATACTTAGCCACTACATCTTTTCTCCATTCAGCAGAATCTCTGTATTTTTTCTTTTTTTGCTGCTCTTGACCACTTAAATATTGTTCAATTCGAACCTCATTTATGCTCTGTTCTCTTTTAATGTTGTCAATGAATTTCCAAATATTGGGATGATGTGCTGAAATTTGTTGTTCGAATCCTCTATGCCAACCTTCAATTGAGTTAATAGTTTTGGGCAAATCTTTTGAAAGTCCCTCATAACAATTCCATATTTCAATTGGGAATTTTGGTGGCCGTCGTCATTGACGTCTATCGAGACGTCCAATCCATGTATCCTCAAAATAATCAATCACATCTTGAGCTTCAGGAGGTATAATATTGCTCTCACATAGTGTGTCAAATGTGTTTACTACATCACGCACCGATACAAATGCTAAGGCAGACAACAAGCGCATACTCAAAGCAAATTTAGCATCATTTTCATAACGATTCTTTAATCCGCAAGCCTATATTTTGTGAAAAATGCATTGGAAAAAATGAAAAAAGCATCCATGTAATTTTGTTGTTGGAAACACTATTTTTGTTGCGCTTATCATAGCTTTTTCAAAATCTATTGTTATTGATCTTGGCGATGCTAATCGTACCAACTCTTATTTTTTGAAGTAATCGTATATACATATGTTCAGTCTTATCAGGCAATAACGCATATACTAAAGGCAAACAAGCATTTTTTTGTAGCCCATGTACAGTATATAATTGGTAAAATAGTTGCAGAATAGTTTTAAAAGTGCCATCAACATACCAATGTTCACATTGTGCCAATACTTGGAGATCTCTTTTGGTAGAAAATATTAAAATCCTGTTGCTATCAGGTCCAAAATTGAATAGTAAAAATAGCTCTCCATGATGTGTTTTTGTATATTCTTCAGAAAATAAACTATGTTTTCTCGACGCAATGGGATAGTAGGCCCATCATATTGTTTAACTCTTATATTTCTTATTGTTCTCTTCATGGTATCCATACTTGGAAGTTTAGCAGCTACTGCTTGGTTACATTCAGCAACAACACTTCCTATTACAAATTGTGGTGTATCACGATTATTTTTAGCACTATCACTAATATCATTCAAAATTTTAGTGGCTTCAACTTTCGCTATATCTAAAATATGGTTATGTTCATTAAACTGTTTAATGATCACATCACCTTCAGTAGTCGCGCGAGCATGACACTTGATTTTTTGATAATCTTCACATTTCCAGTGAACTTTGTTTTCAGTTTGTTTTTCTTTATGATAGAAATAACCATCAAGAAACAATTTTTACCTACCTTTTTTCAGTTTGATAAAATTTAAGCGACATTTTTATTTTTAAAACCTTACACATCGTTATCATGAAACAATAAAACAATGATGAAAATGAAAGCTTATATACCATGTGTGCAGTAGATATGCACTTTGGAGGACAGTCACGACTATTGAAAATAAAAATTACTATCAAGAAAATCTAACAGAAAAATAAATCAATTTTTAATATATTATCATAAAAACATTCATATCAAAATAAACATAAAAAATATTTAAAAAATAAAATTGTCAATAAATTGTAACCAGGTGAAAATTATTTTTTAAGAAAAAAATTCAAAGTTTATCATAAAAAATCAAATGCAAAGTTAATTTTCCACTTTGGTGAAAAAAAATTGCAAATGAAAATAAAAATTACTATGAAGCAAATCTAACACAAAAATAAATCAATTTTTAATATATTAAAAATGCAAATGAAAATAAAAATTACTATGATAATTTTCCACTTTGGTGAAAAAACAATGCAAATGAAAATAAAAATTACTATGAAGCAAATCTAACCAAAAAAAAATCAATTTTTAATATATTATCATAAAAAAATTCATATCAAAATAAACATAAAAAATATTTAAAAAATAAAATTGTCAATAAATTGTAAGCAAGTGAAAATTATTTTTTAAGAAAAAAATTCAAAGTTTACAAAATAAATTACTATGATAATTTTCCACTTTGGTGAAAAAAAAATGCAAATAAAAATAAAAATTAAATCTATACAAAAATAAATCGGTTTATATGACATAAAGGACTCTTTAAAAAAATGGAAATTGCAATAAGTAGTATGGTAATGCAGATGAAAATTATTTTTTAACAAAAAAATTTAAAGTTTACAAAATATATATTAAAAAACATTGTTGCGGTTAATTTTCCACTTCGGTGAATTGTTGGCGATGAATTTAGCTTGGCGGTGAATTTATCATGATGGTGAATTTTCCCACAGTGAATTTGTCATGGCGGTGAATTTTCCCACGGTGAATTGCTAGGGTTGAATTTTCCATTGATGAATTGCTAGCGATGAATTTGTCGTATGCCATATTATATATAAAAAAATTATATGTTAAACAAAACACACAGTGGGGTATGTGTAGGATCATCATATAAAAACTCGTATGTCTGACCACCTTAACTTGGTCAAAACTTTATGAAATTCATTTTTTCTTTTTTTAATCCTATTGTATGCAAATCATAGAATGTGATGCATGCTTTGGATTCAAAAAATGTGATATCATTGAAGCTATAGATGTTTTTGATCAACCTACATCAGTAAAATTTGAGTCACCTGTTTGGACCAGAAATGGAATGTATTTGCTATTAAATTCAAGAGTAAAACATAATTTATATCGATTGGAAAGTGAGAATCTCCCTTTAAAGCCCTTTTCATTTCATCAATTTTGGGTAAAAAAATAGTCGTCAACCACATACCCATCATATTGCCACTTTTTGGCCCATCATGATCCTACACATACCCAGTGGTACAAAATCACAGGGCCCTTTTCCGGAGGTAGTAGCCTTGAATGTAGATTCTATCTTAGGAAGAGCATCACCAAACTCACTTAACTCAAAAGCTATAAGCTTACCAATCAACATGTCTCTGGTTACATTTGTTACAGTTCGGAGCTCCTCAATAGTAGTATCTTTGACTTTGTATGCAGTAGGCGAGGATCTAAGCACTTTAGCAACAATCTATGATTCTTCTAATCATCCACTAGTACTCTGATACCGCACACAAGCTCATTCACTCTTTGCATGAAAGAAGTAATGTTCTCATCATCACGCATTCTCAACATTTCATATTTCCCTTTCAAACTTTGCAACTTAGCAATCTTCACATTACCATCACCTTCATACAAAGTTTCCAACTTTTTCCATATCTCATAAGCAGTCATCAAATCCATAACATTTGTCATCTCAGAATTAGTCAAAGCACTCAACAATGCTTCCTTAGCCCTGATATTGTACTTGGCTTCCTTAATCTCATCTGCAGTAGAAGGACCATTATATGGAATGATATACCTATTCTTTGTAATTTTCTAGTAGGGTTCACCAATGCATCTCAGATGACACTCCATTCGAGCCTTCCACAGAGAATAATTTGTTCCATCAAATCTCAAACTATCCTTCTTGTATGTCACCATTCCAGATTACCTCAAGCTATCAAAATTCTTTCGAGGAACCTACTCTGATACCAATTGTTGCAACACAAGGGCAGACAACTGAGAGAGGGGGTGAATTAGTTGTCACAAAAATTGAAAACTTATTAAACTTATTAACCTTATTCTCAAATATAATCAATAACCATGAAAGTATAAATCAACAACACATCAGAAGCACACATAACACCAAGATTTTTTACATGAAAACCTTGTTAGGGGAAAAACCATGGTGGAGGTTAGTCCACAAGATTATACCTTGTTAAAAGTATAAAAGAAATGTGAATGGAGAATGCACATGCATTCAGGTGCACTGCCTAGAGCTCACTGCTCAATTACAAAAGGCTTACTGCCCAAAATAAGACACTGTCTTACAAAGATATTCGGATTACATCCACAGGATTTTGAATTGATAAAATAGCATCTACTAATGCCTGATTACAGTTCCGGTTAAGCACATGAATACTTTTTCACACTCTGCTCTCTCTTCTTCACACTTTTCTTTTTCCTTCGAATGATTAAGACATTATTCGCACATCTCATACACAAGCACACCTTCAAAAGAAATAAACAATTGCTTATATATATTTGCAACAAGAAATTACATCGCTACATGCCAGCCTCAACAAAATAATAAAACATATGCAAACTGTCGGCCCAAAACAATAAATAATTTTCAATGTGAATCGACCAATGTCGGCCACAACATAGTGAAGACCCAAAATAAAACATGAAACACATGAAAACACTTCAAACAATTATTCCTCGAAGATCCACAACACGCTACAACACCCTGTCGGCCAAGAACATGAAAAACATGAACATGCAAGAGAAAATATCTAATCGCAAGCACAACGATCAATGTGGATGTGCAACATAGATAAAGAACTATCTAGAAACATCCATAAACATCATGAATCACTAGAGAAGCATCTGCAACAATTGAACTTACTAGAATCACATTATCTTCATTCAGGAACACCAATTGAAGAAACAAAATGACTATCAAAACACAACTACTCATAACTCGATGAAATCTTCATGCAGATCTCTGAAACTTAACATGGATAAACTAGATATACTCGACAACAAACCCTTTAATCCACAACCACTGATCATCAATGTACTGAGCTAACCAATAGACTGAACTTCACTTCACCACTGACAACCTACAACTTATTTCATTAGAATTTTATCAATATCCTCAACATATACAACTTGTAAGACACTAATGCCAATAGTGTTGATATAAATGACAACCACAACATCCAACAATTCAAAACCCCCTTTTTCCCCCTTCTCCCCCCTTCTGCCCCTCTGGCACCAATTTTTTGTAGAATTTTTCCCTTCAAAGCTTGAGTTGAGGATGAAAATGGAGGAAACTTCACAAACCAAACTAGATGATGGTAATCCTTGGAACGAGCTATCCATCAAATATAATTTTAATATGTTTTGGTTTTATTATGTTTTTTTTTAGTTTGATTAAACATGGTTTTTCACGAAAATCAAGCTCTCTGTTATGCTGTGTGGAAAAATAGTAGATTATCAAAATAATTATGAAAAATATGTTTAGGCTAGATATTGATGTCCTTGATCCAATAAAAAAATTGAATTTCGATACATACAAAAAAAATTGTGTTGTATACGGTCTGCCTATGTCTGAATTGTAATTGGTTTAACTTCAAAACTTGACTAAGGAAAAAATATTCAATAAAACACTATGAAACCAAATGAATTGGTTAGATATCATAGTTACAAATCTAAATTCGAAAAAAATAGAATTTTATCCTTCATAGAAAAAAATATATGTTGTATATGGTGAACATCACTTCTTAAAAATGGTGTTTACTAATAAAAGCTAGTTTTCGAAGGAGATGGAAAAAGAAGTGCAATCTGATTCCAAAAAAAATGAAAAAAATATATTTAGAATCTACTGAAAAAATGTCACAAATTACTAGTTTGCATCATTTTAAAATTTCTCATGATTTAGCCGTTATAGGTGCCCGAAAGTGAATATTTAGTTGGAAAAAATCAGTTTAGTGTCCAGTTTGACCAAAAATTGAAAACCAGTATTGTGGGATCACCTTAATAGTAGGTTCATTTCCATTGTGGTGCTCCCTTTGGGAACCCAGAAAAACCACTTCATGAAAGCGACTACAACCAATCATGGCTTGAAATGCTTCAATCCAAAGGTTACAAAAAGGTGTGGCTTGAGAGTGACTCTTTAAATATAATTAACAACTTGAAGAAGTCTTATGTCCCCTCATGGAGTGTTGAATCCCTTATCATGGATGCTATTGAAATCTTAAATTCCTTTGATGAAGTTTATATCTCTCATATTCTTAGGAAAGGGAATGGCCTAGCTGATGTTTTTGCTAACGTTGGTGTTAGTGGTTCCAGGGAGTGGGATGTGGAGGCCCCCCTCCCCATTAAGGCTATTGCTTGTTTAAAACATGATTATCAAAATTGATATTAATTTAGATGGTGGCCTCATTATGTTTTTGGCTAACATGATTATCATGCGACAATTAATTTTTTGGAGTGAAGGTGAGATGGATCTTGATCAGGTTGATGGTACCTTGAGTATTCTCCATATGGGACAGCGCCCTAGGATCATTATTTATCTCTGCCATAATGTCGTTGCCACACAAATTGTGGAAATTTTTTTGGCCTTCCTTCTCAAGGCTTCTCTTAATTGTTTACAAAGTTTTCAAGCTCCTTAGTTCTTCTATGTTTATGACCATGGGGGGTTACAGAAATAGAGCGGAGCCCTTCTCCTGTGATACTGTTAAAAATAAGAAAGTGTGGTGAAGATTGTATAAAGGTGGGCTTACACCATATTTGGAGAGGCTGCATGGAAACAACCTGCAAGCCATGACCTTGTTTGTTAAAGGTTGGAATAATAGGATTTTGAAACTGGGTGGTACTGAATTTGATGTTAATGAGGAATTCATTGTGAATATCACCAATCTCAATGGAGGGCAAGAAGGTTTACATAGATAAGAAGGAATCTAAGGTAGCTATACAATTTTTTTTTAAAGGGATGAAGAACAAAAGCTTAAGCAAGCCAAGAGTGGTGGGTACTAGCGCAGTTCCATCAAAGCCCTTTGGGGTGATGTTGTTGAGGAATTGATGAGGTGTACATTAATTTAGAAGGTCAATTTTCTGCTTTTAATGTTTATAATTTTGTTCTCTTGAATCATTTTCACCATAAGAAAAAAATCTCCTTTCCAATTTATCTTCTAGCTTCTCTAGAGTATGGTATGAAGGATCATAAAAAAAACCCTAAGAATCTTGTGTTGCATGTTGGTCTTATTCTGTTAATTTTGGATTATGAAAAATCCTTTGCGACCCCTAAGTCATCTGCTATTGCTCCCAAGGGTAAGCAATAGAATCCAGCCTTGGAATATGAAACTATTTCAGAAGAAGAGCTGAGGAGTTTGAAAAGGAAAAAGGAGGTTCTGGTGGAGGAGTCTAAAACAAAGGAGGATGAGGATTTTTTTCCAAATTCTCTATAGAAGTGATTTCACAACCTCCTACAAAGGGAATACCTGGTAAAGGGGTTTCGACTCCCAACACGAAGGATTATGAGACCTATAGTGATGGAAAGGGTGGTGAAAAACCTAGTAAAACTAGGCCTGTCGCTCCTTCTACTATCTTGAAGGAGAAGATTGAAATTGTTGAAGATGTGTTCGTCATCCCCTATTTTGGGGACCAAGAGGAAGAAGGGTCCGAAGGAGGACAGTAAAAATAAATTGGCTATTAGGTCTACTAGCCTAGTGTAGGAAGTGCAAGTTGCTTCTCCTCCAAAGTTGGTTGGTGGGCAAGAGGCTTTGGGTTCTCCGAGTATGGACTTGGAGATGCAAAATAGGAGGTTGGTGGCTGAGGAAATTGTTAGTTCTCTTCACAAGATTCAAATGTCGGTGGCTGTGGGTAAAGTTAAGGAGCTTTGTGCAAGCCAAGATAAGGTTAGTTCTTCCCAAGAGAGTGATGCTGAGGAAAATGATGTTTTTAACTTTGATTGGGAGGATTTTCCCAATGTTTTGGGTATGGCTAAGGAGGGATCCATTTCCTTGTTTAAACTATTTAAATGGGTTTTTCATGAGCTCAACATGACTAATGTAAGGTTTTGGGGTGTTGTGAGCAAAGTGGGAGAATCATCGATTCAAACTCAAGTTGATGAGTTGTATGATTCTTTGAAGATTGTTATTGAGGAGATGTTGAAGATGAAGTAGACATTTGAACAAATAATTTTGACCTTGGAGGAAAAAATGGAAAGGATTATTGTCAAATTGGATAAGGTCAGGGATGAGACTAAATCTATTGTGAGGTATGAGTCTAAGGGCCTATCTACTCCTATTGAGAAGGCCAAGAAACGTATGGAGATTAATCTTGGTGAGGATGTTGTTACTGGTGAAATGCAAGTGGAGGGGAATGTTTTGGTTGACAAGGTTGATGGTTTGCATAATGTTTTGATTAATGAGGTAAATGTGGTTGGGCCCAGTGCTAGAACTCATAATAAGACCAATATGCAGGTGGGGGTCCCTGCTAAAGATATGTCTGATCATCAGACATATGAAGAGTGACATGGAAGCTGCAAATATCCTGAAGAATATGTAGTTTTCTTGTTTTTGTCCTTCCTTTTTGGTTGTTGTCATGCTGATGGTTTGTTGTGTTTTTGCTATTGTTTGCTCTTTTTTGTAAAATATTTTGACTCCCCTTCAAAATATTTTTACCTCTAGGTGTTGCCACAATAGCGGTTTACAATTTCTTGAAGATCTTGATTTTTGTTGAAATCACATATTTTTAGAAAATATAATGATTTAAGCCTTGAAATGTTCCATTTAAAGGATTCCAATTGAATAGGGTTTGCTCAAACCACCTTAGACCAAAACTCCTTTGATAGAACCCCACTAGTTTTAAACCATATCTATAATGGAGTCTCCTTTACACCTATCAAAATGCTGATAAAAACCCACTTTTGATTTACCTTTTGGGGGATCAAATGAATTCATTTAAAATTTATTTTTTTGTAAGTATGTATTCCTTATTATAAGCTTCCAAAAAGTATAATTTTAATAAAATTTAATTTGATTATTATATTTATTTTTTATTTCTTGTGAATGTAGGTTTTTCACTGAAAATCAAGCTCTTTGTTTTCCACATGTGGAAAAATAGTAGATTATCAAAACAAAAAATTGAAAAATATGAGTGCACCAAATATTGAATTCCTTGATCCAAAAAAAAAGAAAAATTGAATTTTGATACATACAAAAAAAGTTACGTGTTATACGGTCGTGCTATGTCTGAATTGTATTTGGTTTGACTTTGAGATTTTATTAAAGAAAAAATATTTAATAAAAACCTATCTAACCAAGTGGAAGCACTAGATATCAGAATTACAAATCTAAATTCAAAAGATTTAGAATTTTATCCTTCATGGAAAAAAAGTTATGCGTTATACAGTGAGCGTCACTTTTTAAAAATGTTGTTTTCTGAAAAAAACTAGTTTTTGAGGGAGATGGAAAAAGAAGTGCAATCTGATTCTAAAAAATTTGAAAAAAATATATTAAGAATCTATAGAAAAAATTTCATGAAACTCTAGTTTGGATCATCTTCAAATTCCTCATGGTTTAGCTGCTATAGGTGTCAAAAAGTGAAGATTTAGTTAAAAAAATTATTTCAGTGTCTAGTTTGGCAGAAAATTGTAAACCACTTTTGTGGGATCACCCCTCTAATAAAAAACAAATGTGACTTTAGAAGCATACACTATCCCTCAAAAACTACCAATCAAGCATCTAGACTATGGAGAGGTCTCTGCCAGACTACACCTCCGTCAAACTTGAAAATAATAATCTCTTAACCCTTACAAAATGTTACATACATCATTTAACCTCCTAGACTATCCTACACACAATCTGCATCCACATTCATCAATATCCAGTTGCAAGTTTTTACCATGGAGCACTGTAGTGATTTAGACAATAAATTCAGGTTTTATCTATTGTTTAGATCAAAGATCTTCTTACACAATAACTTTAGGTTTTATCTATTGTTTAAATTGAAGATCTTCTTAGACAATAATTTCAGGTTTTATCAATTGTTTACTTTGAAATTCTTGAAATACTCAAACTCTTCTTTTAAATATTCAACTATGGAAGTTTCTTTTTTGTTTCAATTGAAAATTTCTTTGTTTAGCTCCTTATATACATTTTTAGCTTCTATCAGATCTGTTTAACAAAATTAAAGTATACGTGATTATTTGTATAAGCAGGTAGCTATTCCTTAATACCTGTTGATTGCATTAATCTATATTTATTTATTTTCCTAATAAAACCTTAATGAACTTCAAACCACAAAGATATATTTCTTTTTCAAATTTAATTTAAGACACAGTGGAAGTTCATACCATTATTCTCAGCCGCATACATGCCATTGCATGGCTCAAGAGAAATACATAGGTCAAAATGTCCATGCTACACTGAGTGTGAATGCAATGATCAATAGTAAGAATAATGTTTTCATATTATATATATATATGATGGCACCGCCCTTAATTTCAAAAAAATATATAATTTCGGTGACACAATTCAGAATTTTCATGATTGAATAACTAATTAATGCATGTCTATAAATCTGAAACCACGGGAAGGAAAAGAATATGAGATATGGTGCAGATTTGTTCTTCATAGTTTATGAATAAATGGGCACCAATTATTTTCCAATCATTATGCAGTTTGACTCTAATATGTTGTGACTAGTGCCAATCGTTGCTTCTCCACATGCCATCCTTTTATTATTTCAATTCAAAGGAGAAGAAGTGTTCCTTTCAAGTTTCTATCATTTTGTTTGAAAAGGAAAATTTTTAATGGGAAATCTTTTCTATGCGTTGGTTATTATTACTTAAGTATTCACCAATAAAATATCAAAATTATTTTTTGGAAAAATAAAGGGCATTACCTACACCATCTGCCACATTTTGAAATTTCATTGCTACTCAGTTTTCTTTTTCTAGTTTAGTGATAGTGTAACGCTCGTCGTGCAAAACCCATAGAACAAACATTGCAAACATTTTTTTTTTAAAAACAATACAAAGTAAACATGCAACTAACACTAAATCATATTCTCATTGCACATTAACATTATCATGTCTAGTTCCCAGGGGCACGCGAGGTCACATCGCATAATAACTACTAACAAAAAGGAAAAAGATGATACTTAATAACTTATTAAAATTACATTCATCATAATATTACAATATCCATTTACAGGAGTACATCCATGAAACATAAGTACAGTATCATTACAACACATATTACAATCATAATGAATCTCAAATAATAATTTTTACAGAGGTTTCTAAATAATACATCACCTTTTAAACATTATATTATATGTTCTCAATAAATGGGTTACAATAATTCTCCCATACAAGTGGGATAATACAAAGTACAGTAACATTAGAATTACAAAGTGAACAGCTGGTACACGCTCCAACTGAAGAATGCTGAGAAGAATGGACGTCGATGGGGAACCCAACGGGTGTGGAGCACGTTCCACCCAACCACGTGGGTTATAAATAACCCACCCCCCATACTTAGAGGTGACAAGGAAGAAATCATGACCATGAATGCCAAAACCAATTCCAATAGAACAACGTATACAATAATTCCAAAACGACATTAAGGATAACGAAAGACATAAATTACAACATTCATGATTCAACATAATAAACTTAAAGCTCCATAAATATTTTCACAATAAAATAAGACAATAACCATTAACCAAGTCACCAAAGAACAATCACGAAACATTTCCAAATGAAAACTAAAGCAATAGAAAAAATACAATTCCAGAGGCAACAAGAAACAAGGCATAAGGGTGTCTAGTGGAGAGTGTCATCGCATAGCTTACATGGGTTATCCTATCCCTTCCTCCAACCTGAGGCGTTGGCCCCCATCTATGGATATCCTGGCCCTTCCTCCTACTTGAGGCACCGGCACCATAGGGTAGCTCATGCGAAGCCAATAACCCCTCATGAGGATGAGGTTATGACTTTTTCGACCACAACCTTCTCAGTCTATCATTAGTCTGTGATAGCCCTAATGCATAGATGAGGTATCCAATATTATTATCTTATGTGTTTTACTACCCATCCCCCTAAGTACTATTATTAGGTTTTCACTTGTTACACTACTCTTACGTGGGTTACCCTGAGCTCTTCCTCCTTCTGAGGCGTTGGCCCCCATGAAGAGCCACTCTCCCTAAGACCCCTAACATAAACCAAAACAAGGCAAGGTTTGTACCATAAAGAATAAATCATATGTCTCAAAACAAAAACATGTGAGGCATTACCCATCTTGCAATAACTCATAATCAAAAATATCAACAATCCTATAAAACCCTTCCAAAGATAATACTAATAAATTTCAACTCCAAGAGTACAACAAAACGAGGATAACATTCAATGATAAGAACAAGCCTCTAGAAAACTAAGGAGTTCACAACCTCCAAAAATTGAGTTCACAAGATCGACAGGGTTCCCACATCGAGAGAAGAGCCAACAATAATACATGGCAAAATAAACAATAACAATAAGGAAAATAATTCAAATCAATTTTATCATATTCCACACAGTAATATTACAATAACCACGCATGGATGTCACAATATAAAAATAAATAATACCATTCATTTATTCTTCACACCATCTAACCAAGATCCAATCTATGATAAGAGAAACAAATTTCAAAATGAAACTAATAATTCAAGAATATTACTCTGCCAAAAAATCTTACAATTATATATAAAATCATCAAAAAAAATACCTTTATTTATATTTTATAAAAATTCCTTTTTAAAATAATTCATTACATATTTAAGAGTTAGATAATTTTCTACAAAATCAATTCATACATATAAAGAAAATACATACCACATTTTAGATATATATACATACATACATATATATATAAATATATATATACATATTAATATATGCATATATATATATAAAACTTTAAATAAACATTTAATAAAATACACACCCCACACCATATATATATAAAATAAATAAATTAAAACCCCACTTGCGAATGAAGAAGTTCGTCGTCCTTTTGGTACTGCGCACAGCAGTCATAATGACTGTTGTGCGCAGTCCTCCTGACTACGTAGGGTACAGGGGGCGTAGTAGCGCAGCAGTCATAATAATTGTTGTGTGCAGTCCTCCTAACTGCGCAGGGTACAAGGGGGTATGGCCCAGCGCCGTCCCTCCCAACACCCTTCAACATAAATTTTTTTATTAATAAATAAACTTCAAAAAAATAAAATTTTGTTTCATATATTATTTTAAAACATTCAAAAGAAACATTGAATACTATGCCGACTTCCATAGGTTTGGCCTAAGTACAGTACCAGCATGACATATATTTATATATATATTTTATAGATATATATATATATTTAACAAGTCTAATAATAAATATGTATATATATATATCCGTCTGTATGGCCATATATATATATATATATATTAATATATTTAAACATATACAATTATCCAGAAGAAATATTTTCTTTTAAATATTAACACAATATAAATGTATATACGCACATATATAAAAAGGCAATTAATACAAATTTATTTTAATTAAAAATATTGATCTTTTCCACAACAAAATGATAAAGAAATTGGACATTTTCAAACGAAATTCGACAACATTTCTTTCTGTTTGTTTGCAACTTAGACAATTTCAAATTTCTAAAAGAATTTTCTTTCAAAGAAGGCCTATCTATTTATTTATTTTCTTTTGAAACAAAAAGCTGAAGGAGAAAAACAAGTGGAACCTGGAGTCCCGCGCTATTGAAATTTTCAATGAAGCTCCACTTGATCCTAATAGCCTCTTCAAAGGGCTCCTGTTCCTTCTTCAAAATCTCCTCTCCAAAATACTGCTCAATTTCAAATCTAATATTTTATTCAGAAAACTCTCCCTAGAATAATGCAAGCAAACAAATGAAATAACTTTTCCAGAAAGCTTCAGAAGATTCAACAATTCAGAACAATTATTTTGTGCAACTTTTGTCCAAATCTTCCCATCCATGAAAAGTCTCTCAAAATTGCCATTAAATAAAAGATATTCCTCATCTTTTTCAAAAGCTCTAATAAATCCAACTCAAAAGAAATTTCTATTTTAAATTCCAGCTTTTCAGCGAACACTTCATTCTCATTCGTCCTTTTATCTTTTATGTTCTTTTATTTATTTATTTTTCCTTTTATCAATACTTTTTGTTTTAAATCTACTTTTACAAGCTTTACTTGCAATGCACATAATTTAATTTATTTAATTTATTTATTTTCATAATTATCCTCACCATTCTAATTTTAATTAACAAAACACAAATTTAATATTTAATTAACATTTAAATAAAACACATGACTTTTAAAATAAAACTTTTAAATATTTTAAAATACAATTTAATCTAACACTATAATAAAAATTTGTTACCACCATTTAATTAAATAAATCACAATGTACAAAAATACCAACGTAAACAAAATATGAACAAGACACCCACACAAACCACAATAATAAATTACAGAAATGACAAACACAAAGACGCACAATACCATTCAAACAAGACGGTTTGACAATCATGGGACGAGATGACTTCCTTGTCATCTTTGTTTCAACATTATGTCGTTGGGTTATTGGTGCTCGCCCTGTCCTACTGAAGCAGGAGGAATCGAGACTCTGTACCTACAATCCCTGCATCCAAACAAGGTTGTGTACATGTACATATATATATATAATCAAATCATTACATTGTGAGAAGGAATTGTAGTGTAGCAGGACACTCACGAACGAGTGATGCTACACTATCCTCTCATCACATCTATTCTAAAAATTATAATATCAATGATGAAATAGCATTTCTAAACTAACAAATCATATCATAACATAATTTACTAAATCACTGCATCATAATATATTTCTGAAATCAAATTAAACATCATAGAATCACCACATCAATATATATATTATTAAGGAAAAACCATTACACAATCAAATAATCTAAACACCACACAAAGTATCATAAATCATAATAATAATGTCAAATGTAGCAATCGACTAGACTATGCATCCGCACACACCAAATCGGTGAACTACTCACCGTCACAAACCGATATCACACTAACACATAAGAGTAACAAATAGTAGCAAGGAGCATCAGTAACATGGGGGTATTACAGATAGATTCATCTTTCCTAGAGTTTATTAGACTCCAACTCCTTCGCAATTAAGGGGTTTCTTTTGGAGAATTTAAATTTATTAATTAACTAACTGCAAAATTTATTATTATTACTTCAAGTAATATTTATTAATCTATTTAAAAATAATTTTATTTATGTTTTATAAATTTTAAGCTATGAAATATTAATAAAGAATTTAAAAGGAAAGAATCTTTTATATCAATGTCTAATTTTAGTGGTGAGTGATAATTCTAGCATATCAACAAGATTTGCATATTTCTTTAGCGAGTTTTGTAGAGGAGTCAAATAGAAATACCTATTTACCTCGGGTAAAAATCTAACATGCTCCAAAACTTATGTAACATAGTGGTAATATCAAAAATTGATGAGGTAAAAAGAGAAGATACCCAAACTCCATTGAAAAATATCAAAAACTACTTTCTATGTCAAATGTAATTTCATAACATGGGGATGAAAATATTTTTCATGTTTTTGAAATAATTTCAAATCATGCGAGTAGCCAACACATGGGAAAAACCAATTTGTGTTTGGATATTGTGTTCAAAATTATAGCAAAAATGTATTTCCAAGAATTTTTATGATCAATATCCTTTATTAAGTCTTGCTTATGTTGCAAGTACAAGGCAAGAGTGTACCACATTGATATCCTATGCTTTGTATGCCAAATTGATTTTAGATACTACCTTCATGGTTATATTGAATTCCATGTATAATGTATTTGTAATATTTACTTCAATGCCAATTTTATCACCAAAATTCATCAATATATTAAGTTTGTTTTGAAGACTTGTTATTCAAGTGTGAAAAAAGAATATTATCATCTAAAAAGAGTAAATGTGCATGGGAAATGTTCAACATCATCTTCTTCATTGCAAGATTAGACACCAACCAACAAAATCCCTTAAACCTATGTTTATTACTCTTCAAGTTGAAATTCTTTGATAGCATGAAAATTGGTTCATTTTAACTTGGTGTTGCATTCATTGCCAGTGATTCTTTTAGTGGCTAATATTCGCCAATTGGCTAAAAGTTCAAGTTGTAACATGACTCGAATCGCCACATTTTTACAAAATTTTATAATATGCTTATTTAAATCATCAAAAAAATTATTTTTAAAAAAAAAAAATTAACTAAAAAATTCACCATAATATTTGCTACATGATTAGATCAAATTCGACTAAATTTTATAAGTTATACTAGAAATCTATCTTAATTCGCCAATAGTGTATCATAATTATTAGTTGTTTTAGGGCCATATTTTAAATATTTAGTTTCCATCATTGATTTACAATATAATCTAATGGCCCTTTTTTTATTCCATGTGAGGTAAAATGGTCCTACGATTTGTAATTCTCATGGGATCCAAAAAATCTTTTGGCTTGTTGATCTTCTAAGATCAATGATCCAAAATAAATTTTAGGCCTCATGAGCATTATAGATTGTGGGTATATTTCAACTCAAAAAATATAAGGGTCATTAGATCAATGATCCAAAAGTGATTTTGAGCCCCATGAGAATTATAGATTATGGGTACATTTACCTTGCAAAATATAATGAAGATCAATATATATTTTAAATCAATGGTGACAAGTAAATATTATAGTCTACCCTTTAAACCCATTGATAATTTCCACCCTTAGGCCCCTAGTTTTCCATAAGAATTATTTTTATATTTGAAGGATTCGTCATCATAATTAATGCATTTTCCTATTATTTTTCAAGATTCACCAATATTTACTACAAAATTTTAGAGATGTAAAAAAATTTACCAATAAAATTATTATTTTTAAAAAAAATGAAAGATTCGCCAATAGAAATTAATATTTCTTCCCCCAAAACTAAAAGATTTACCAGGATTTTATATCTTTTTTTAGGGGTATTTCTTAAAGTTATCACTATTCATTGCATCCAATTTTTTCATTTAGGAGGTCTAGCTCTTTTGAGCTCTTGAACTAAGTGGGTTTTTCTACTTGAACAAATGGTTTTTATATACTCTTAAAGAAAAAAAACTATGGAAGATTCCTTCTATATAAGAGAGATCCTTAGTTATTCCAAAGGGAGTATCAGAGACTGTGCTCATGACTAATAATAAACTTATTTTGGTAGAACACATCACAATTCCTATATCGTACTTTATAATAGATGAAAATCTTGGTAGATTATTTTTAGCAAAACTCGTGCATATGGTTTTTTTACTTTCCTAGACATGACTTCAATTTCAATTCCTTTTCATTTTGGTAAAACCATCTAATTATATTGAAGAGCACCCCTCTCTCTCTTTGAAATACTCAAAAGTAAATAGGTCTTAACAAAATAAATTAAAACCTTTAGGGACTTCTAGGACCTACCCACACTACAATAAAATAATTAGAACCAACTCTAATATGAATTCAAACTTTCTTATAATGATTATGTGATTATTGAGGAGATATCTACCTTTATAAATTAGTTTATTCTCAACAATATTCTTTGGCCTTACTTCCCTCTTTCTATAATAGATGAAAATCTTGGTAGATTATTTTTAGAAAACTCATACATATGGTTTTTTTACTTTCTTAGACATGACTTCAGTTTTAATTCCTTTTCATTTTAGTGGAACCATCTAATTAGATTGAAGAGCACCCCTCTCTCTCTCTTTGAAATAGTCAAAAGTAAATAGGTCTTAACAAAATAAATTAAAACCTTTAGGGACTTCTAGGACCTACCCACTCTACAATAAAATAATTAGAACCAACTCTAATATGAATTCAAACTTTCTTATAATAGTTAGGTGATTACTAGGGAGATATCTACCTTTATAAATCAGTTTATTCTCAACAATATTATTTGGCCTTACTTCCCTCTTTCTATAAAAATCATCCTTTGATTATTGAACTTGAATAGTGTTTCAATTTTAAATTGAGCTAAAAAATTTCAGACTCCAAATGGACAAGCTTGATGGTTACTCTCCATTTATTCAAATTTGATTCTCAATCCAAAATTACTACATACAATCTTCTTCACTTCAATGTTATTTGTGAGGAATAGGAACAATTTCTCATAATTAACCTTGTCAAGTGCCTAAATTGCAACAAACACATAAAACTATCAAAGAATACATATTTTAAGATTTTAAAAAATAAGTACACCTTAGTCTTTCTATAAGAAAAGAACTATCTAGTACCTTTGGGAACAAAATCTATTATTTTTCACAAAATTGGGTTAATCATGTTTGTTTTTTTTTTTTTTAGGATGTTTCCACTTAGAGAAATAGTAAAAAATATATATTCATTAAAAAATCTAGAAGAAAATATTTTACCTACTACATGATCTTAGCTACATATCCACAAAATTATTTTATAAATTAATTAATGAAACTCAAAGAATGGGGGAGAAAACTATTGGCACATACACCAAAAAAAAATCCATCTCAATTTGAATTACCCTCATGTGTCATCCTATATTTATAACCAATTAGAGATATCTTGCTTTATGGTTTCTTATTTTTCTAGTTAGGGTTTTCACTTTGAGCATTGATCACATGTTTTAATACTAGTCAATCTAATATTTCACATCCAAATAGCCTATTCACTTCCAGTACCAATATCTTATTCCTCTAAACTCTATGTGTTTTAATTTCATGTCTAGAATGTAATAATGAATGTGTTGTACCCTATTAATAACTTTGGTTTGGAGCTTCAAAAGAAATTCATGGTAACCTACAAGAAAGTTCTTGAACCCTAGTTAACCCCATGCCTCTACTTAGCCCAATTCATATTCTCCTTTACAAAAGTAAAATAATGAAAATCCTAGACTAAACTCCTTGTGCACTTGTTTTAATTTGGTATTGACCTCTTACCAAATTGAGGTATGTAAGAAATGAATCTTGAAGTAAAAAAAAAATAAAATTGATGGGTGTTCTTGGAATTTCTACAATTTTAATAGTTTGAATAAATTTAGAACTTGAGAATAAAAATTTAAAGGACATGTATAAAGTTATTCTATCTTCTAACACGAATTTAACAGTTCAAGAACACCACAATCACTTAAAATGTTTGGTTATATCAAAAAAAGAAATGTGAAATCATTACTTGATATAAGTCATATACATACAACTTTATTGATATCATATTGGTTAATGAGCTCAATTATTTTGTTTATCTAGTCTCTAATTTTTAGGTTATGACAGCTTAAGGGAAACGACTCTCTTTTAGTGTTAAATTCTATAATATAAAACTCTCAATGGGAGATTATCAATTACATTAAAAAAATATTGATATCCCAATTAAAGGAGAAAATGTAGTTTTGGGAGTGTAGTGACTTAAATAGTTTTGCATAGTGTCCAACTTTTAGGACTCATTAATGAATTTTAATACAAATGGAAAAAAGTATAGATTTATAATGATACAATCTCTACAAAGTTAACATAGTAGCCCTCATATCCAATTAGAGAGGTCATGATCATAGAAGTATTCCTCCTAACATTAGACCTTAACACTATTCATGTGGATAGGAGTTAGTAATTAAAAAATAGTTAGGGAAATGATAGATTTAGGCAATATCTATCCCAATAAAATTCCCTATGAATCTCTAACTTAGCTATGCTGAAAAGTAAGAACCATTCATGGAGAATGTGCTTATATTATATGAAACTCAAAAAGTTCACTCTTAAGGATAAGTTTCATATTCCTTTTATTGGTGATTTTTTAGATAAAAGGAAAAAATCCTTAATTATTAATATTAATAGAAAGTGAAATACATAAGAGTATCATAGAATGTTATGGCATAAGTTTAGTTGAGGGAACAAAGCATAGACAAAATGTCCCATGTAACGTAGGAAAGACACATAGAGGCCAAAAAAGAGCATAAACCTCAAAACATAGAGTAAAGAAAGAAACATAGAGATGGCAGATTTTGAACAAGATATAAATGAAATCCTCACACAACATCAAGGGAGGCGTCAAATTCCATTATCCACTATGACTTAAATTTTATAGTTTTCTTACTAAGTTAGATTTATGTTTAGGTTACCATAAAATCTGACTAAATAAGGAGGATGAACACAACATTAACTTTAAAATAGATGAGGGTATTTAATAATTCCTAGTAATGTCATTTGATCTCACTAATGCTCCATCAACTTTTCAAAGCCTCATGAATTTAGTCTTCTACCTATTTCTTCAAAAACATTTTGGTATACATTGATGATCATGTACGGTGAAATCATGGGAAGAACAATTGCAACATGCAGAGAAGATATGTTACACCCCATTGTGTTACTACTTATTTACTTTTACCTAGTTGGGTGAAAATTATTTAAATAAATGTATTTGTGCTTATGTGCTTTTGGAAATATGAAGAAGTAATGTTTGATTCAATTTAATGATATATGATGATTATGTTTGTAAAATATATGATTTAAATGAACATATTTGAACATTCAGATAACTACTGTTTCAATGTACTAAGTTGGATGCATGAATATAATCAAGCCTCCTGAAGAGAGGGAAAGTATCACACAAGAGAAGAACTTGGTCTAGTAACCTTTGATAAGACCTAAATTGAGCTTTCACACATGCAATTCTAGTTTGGTCAAGTCAGGATAATAGCTTGGGAAATAGTAAGTTACCTCTAGTCATGTTTGAGTATGATTAGTAGTAAGGGTTTTATTTGTGATCATTCTTGTTTTGGGGGTTAAAAGTGTTGATTATTTTTGTGTTGAGTGATTTGTTCTTTATGCATTTACATTTAATCGATGGGATATATACATAAAATGTATATATATGTATATTTTCATGTGTCAAAATGATAAACTCATGCACATGAGTAAATACATGCATACGTATACATAGATAGGCATATCTACACATGCTCATAGACAGATTACCCATATGCATGAGAATATTGATCAGAAAAGGTGACATATATATATATATATATATATATATATATATATATATATGTGTGTGTGTGTGTGTGTTTAATTATCAAGGAAATCATATATATAATATACATACATAATATGGTTGCATATATATATGTGTTTAATTATCAAGGAAATCATATATATAATATACATAGATACATATGTATTGATGAAAATAGAGGCATCCATACGAGCATATCAATACATATATACAACATGTATATATGTATAAATATACACATGCATTATCATTTTGTGAGTTATGAACTAATATGGTATATGCATTCGAATATCGAATGATGCATTCTATGGGCTTGTTTAAGTTGATATATATATATATATATATATATATATATATATATATATATATACGCATATATTAACGTGTAACATTATATATGTATATATATTATATATTATAATATAATGTTTATTTAAAGTGCTAGTTTATATACCAATGTGCATGCTTTATAAAGCGCATAATACATATAAATAGTGGAGCACAAAAATATAAGTGATAGTGCATGATAATAGGTTGCGCTTAATTTATCAGCATTGCATGAAATATTTAAATGTTAAATGATACATCTTTGGCAGCATATAAAGGTAAATAATATTTGCATTATGGTTTTTAAGCGCTATAACCAACATAGGCCACACACAACATATAGAGGGAGTCTTAAATTATTAAGACTTGGTCAAACTATAAGAGTTTTAATGTGCCAAAACAAAGCATTAACTTGGACTTAAACTAGAAATGCCAAAATAGGGAGTGTACCATTATGTGGTGCTAAAATATGAAGAAAAAAAATACAAATAGAAGTATGTAACTAAGTGCAATGTCTAGCATAGGAGAGTAGAATAAGTCTTGCAAGTGTTGGTTGAGTGTAGTCGACTTGTGGAGCATTTTAACCTTGCATTTCTCAATGGTTTACATGTTGTCCATGAAAGACACGACTAGCTATGTAAATTGCATAGTCTTTGTTTTCAAATCTGCCACCTTATGGTTTCAAGTTGAACCATTTGTTTCAAATGTGGCAAGATGAAGAGCTAGTTTCTAGCCTTCAACTACTCACATTCTTGTATAAATAGAGGTGAAATCTACCTCATTTGGGATGCATATTTGCATTCTTACGGTTATTTTTTGAGTTGCTATTTCTTGATTTTTTGAGTTGAGAGTCATTTTGAGAGAGATTTTGTTGGAGGTCTAGAGAGGAAGTTTTAGAAAGAGGATGTGTTGTTGCTAAGTTGCAAGCTAATCTTTGAGTAAGGATAATCTAGGAAACCAGTTGATCTTTTGGGAGCTTTGCATATACAGGCATGAAAATTTCTATTCTTTTGTGTTTTGAATGTTTTGAAAAAGATTCTATGTTCTTTGAATACTTTGCTTGGATAATGTAGGGAAAGGTTATTTTCTTCTTATGTGAAAGTGAAAGAATTATTGTTGTTCTAGTTTAGGAAACTTTATTATTTGAGTGTTTGTACATACTCCACATTGAGGAGTGGGTGTTTATATTAGTATTAAATACTATACAAAGGTAGGGCTTATATATTTGAGCCTTAATTTGGGAAGTTGGGTTATTGAGTTTCTTTTATTACTTAGTAGAAGTGTCATAGTGAACTTAAAGGGTTATAGGTTATTCATGGGGTTAAGGTTACTCCATGACGTAAGGGGATAGCCTATGCATAGGTTAGGAATATTCAATACAAATCAATGTAGGTAGGTGGGTGAATTATATGATGTCCACTTAAAGACTGGGTGATGAATACTTTGGACAAAGTAGTGTAAGTTACCATTGTTTATAGTGTCTGTCACTATGATCTAGGTTTACATACTAGGAAGGGAATGTCATATGTGTAGGTTGTGCCCATTGTGTGATAGATATAGATATGTAGGACACAACACCAAGCTCAAGAAAGGTCAAATTTATTATGAGGTTACCAAACCAATCTCTTCATCAAAGGGTAGTGCCATCTACCAAGTTTGGTGGATGTGTAGCCTAGGACCGCAGTCAGTCCAAGGTTGGTGGTTCAAAAGTGCTTTCAAGTGATGCTTCTCCTCATTAGTTGGCGACCAAGATTTGATGGAGGATACCTAGACCATTCATACATCTATTGCCAAAAAGCTCAAAGGAGCCTTGTATGCGTATTTTGTATCCATTTCTATGGAGAGATTGTAAAAGAGAAATGTTATCATGTTATTATTATTATGAAATCAATACATTGGAATGTTGTAATACTTAGATTTAATTCAATGGGAAAGTGTGGACAGATATTTGTTTCAAATGTGCATGCTATCATTATATTTGAAAAGAAAATTTTTATTGATCATATTGGTTAGATGTTTTAATTATTTACTTTAGGTTAAAATATAGGAAAGTTACTACGTAAAACAATGGGCATGTTACATATGGTATTAGAGCTACTAGGTTCAACTCCGGAACCTATATGCTCATTATGTTTTCACTTCCAACAATATGAGTCTAACGTTTGGAAATTCTTGTGCTAGGATGGTGCATCTCAGGTTAATTGCAAGAAATTTAGTGATTGGAAATGAGTGCTACGTATGGGCCAAGAAGGAAAGAGAAGCATATTTTCATACCATAGAGGGAATCAATCATGACAATGCAATTTGGCTACGTGATACTAAGAATATTCATCACACCCTTTCAAAAATTAGTCAAGAAAAGAGAAGGATGAGAGATGATGCCAATTTCAACTACCTACCATCTGTTTCTCCGCCCAAATCGGACTCATTATTAATTTCCAAGGATATGCCCTTAGAATGTAGTGTTAGGCCAACATTGATATTTAAGGATCCTTGAGTTATACCTATGGCCGAAGTTATTTTTATAGCCTCTAATGGTGAATCAGAGGGATACGTTCCTCGAAGCTATGTATTAGAAGATAAATTTGAGGGTTACTATCCTTTCTGGGATAGACATGAGCAAGAATTGGAGGGTTATATCCCACATAGTTATGTATCTAAGAGTGAATCCAATGGATACTCTCCTCTTGATTATTTAATTATTCATTCTATATAAAAGAAAGGATATTGAAATCCTTGTGTATAAATGAAAAGTTATGTTTTTATCAAATAAATTGTATAAGAACCTCAATTAAATTCTTATATGATTACTTTCTTTTGTGAAATGTTTTATGTATTTAATAAACCATGATAGGATTTAATTAAAGATGAATCAACAGGTATAATTTTACTTGAGACAATGGTTAGGACAAGAACTAATCCTAGAGAGAGTCAAGAAGTTGGAAAAGGTCTGGATAATGTTGAAGCCAAGTTGGACCGTCTTCTAGCAATCATGTATGAAATTAATGTAAGGATAGGAAACCTTGCAAAAGAAGTGAGGGGAAAAGAAAGAGGGGAAGAAGAAGTTCCACCCAATGAGGATGAAGAAAACCCCAACAATGAAGAAGGGAAGGATTCCAGTAATCATACTAAATTTAGTGAACATGTGACACCCCTCTATTTTGTTATGTTTTTCTTGATAGCTCAAATACTTTGTTGTACCTTATTTTATGTTATGGTTGTTCTATCACTAATAGTGGAGCGATGATAAACTATATGGATGTGATGATACATTATATGCATGGTGATTATGTTTAATATGCTTTATGTTTGCATAGATGCTTAATTGTGATGACATTGCTATATATGCTTATGGTAGTTAATTAAAATATTATCTCGTCAGTTGATGTGACATTGTATTGGTGAAGAGAATGGTATTGCATCACTCGCTTGTGAGTACCCTGTGATTTATGCGATTCTCTCTTCACGGTGTGTATGAATTATTATCTATATACATGTATGACTTTCACTTTTGTTGTAGGTTTGCAAGTACAGGACAATGGCTTCACCTGGTTTCATAGGTCTGAGTGTGTCCACTATTCAACAGTAATTATTGGGAGATAGTAACTAGTTAACCTTGTCAAAACTTTACCCTAGCACAGTGTGTCGTCAGTCCTATGTTGGTCATGTTCCTTATCCATGTTGGTCTTGGTGTTTTATTTATGGTGCAAGTTTAGATTGTATGGATTAAATTATATGTGTGACTAAGTATTTAATTAATATGGAGATTTTATTTTAAATTAATTAATTTAATTTAAGTTATATTATTAGGTAATTTTAATTATTAAATTAACTGGGAATTAAAATAAATAAGTTATTTAATTGTAAATTAGAATAAATAATTTTTTTTAATTTTAAATGCATATTTGGGAAAAAATCTTAGAAATATCTTGGTTTGTTAAAGAAGAGATATTTGTTGTGTGAACTGGAAGTTACAAGGATTGGTTTTCTTACTATCTTAAAATTGATTTACAAAGAGATTGATTGAAATTGGTGAGAAAAGAGGAAGTTGTTTTCACGGAAAAAAGAAGATAGAGGTCTTTGGGGAAAAAAAAGAATTGTTTTGTGGTTGAAGAAATTGTAGATCTTAGAATCTTTCTAATAATTCTAGGAATCTAGTTTCTTATATTCTTGGTTGTGGATTGTTTCTATTCTCTGGGAAGTGGCAATTCTTCTAGAGGAAGCTTTGGCAATCTTGGCAAATTGAAGGTTACAGAGAAGCTTGACATCAATCCTCAAGGCAACAATTCTTCTGGAATAGGTTCCTTAATTATTTTTGTGAATTTTGATTTGAAAGAGTTATTTAATTATTGTAATGCAAATTGGAAAAGATTGAAGAGGTTTTCATTACTATAGAAGCTTTTGTTTTTAAAAGATTGCCGTGAAAATTGAACCTATGTAGAAAACAATTTAGATCCTCTATGTAAATTGGTCATTTGAAATAGATTGATACAAAAGGAAATTATAGATCTCTGTAGAAAATGATTTATTTTAACACAATAGGAAATTCAAGGGAAATATTTGAGAATTTAGGGAAACTCTGATAAATTTATAAATCTTTTTCCTGTAGAAAAGTATTGTGAAAATTTGTTCAATTGTAGTATTCATTGATAAATTTATATATATTTATATATGTATATATATATTGTAACTTATATATACATATACATATACAAATATATATTTATAAATATGACTGTATATTTTCATAAAATTTTCCTATTGAAATTTATTCTGAAAATTTTTATATGAACAAAATTTGTTGTCAAATTGTATGGCGATTTTTATATTAATAAAATCGCAAGTTTAAACAATAGTTATGGTGGAGGTCGGGGCTACCACAGCCACCCCACAAAGGGACGCAGAATGTGGGCAGTGCCCAGCGCTGCTCACAGGCTGCAGCCCTGTGGGGAAGGCTACGTAGCAGCCAACCCCCACAAAGGCTTTGCCTGTGCGGGCAGGCCAGGCTTGCGATTTTGTACCATTGTGTGTTTTGTTTAATATATATAATTTATATATATATATATATAATATATGTAGTATATATTATATATTTTAATATATAATGTATATTATATATATTATATCTATATATATATATATATATTTGTTTTATATAGTTGTAAATATAGTTCATTTTTATATATTAGATAACATATTTATTATATATATATATAATTGTGTGTATATATGTATATATACATAATTATATATATATATAATTAAATATATTTATTTAAATTGATGTTGTTATTTAAATGATTTTTATGAGTAAATGGATTTGGTTTTTAAATAAATGAGTTTCTTTTATGGTGTAGTTGATTTTATAATTAAATAACATATTTATATGTTTATATATAATTATATTTAATTATATATACATATTAAATATATTTATTTAATATTTGTTTATTACAATAAATGTATGCAAGCAAGATTAATTAATTAGAAATGATTAATTAGTTTAATTGTGAAATTGGGTTAGATATTATGTGTGGTTGTGAAACTGTAGTTAAACTTTTGATATAATTTTGTTGTGGATTATTAATGGGAATTGTGTTTTGAATAGTGTATTTTAGTGTGAGATATTGATCTATTGGATTTCGGAAATCTGAATAGTAGTGCTTTTAATTACATGAGATTGTTTATTGTAACTTCTAGTATTTTTGTAATTGGGTACTGTGGGGGATATTTGTTGTAGAGAAAATGTAAGTCTTCCAAATTGTAATTGAAAAGGGGGTTGTTTTGTTATTCGCTCTTGAGATTTCCTTGGCTAGTGCATGTAGTTGGTTTCAGTATTGGACATCCGTAGGGATGTGTTATCTCTTGTGTTATGTTATTATCAGTTTGTGCACTATCTACCCTTGGGTGTAGAATGAGTTATTGTGTTGTCGTTAGGGGAGTGGCTTTCAATGAGGGTCAGGACACAAAGTGGTCCTAGGATAACTCATGTGGAAGTCAGTGTAATCAGTGGAAATTAAATAACCTACATTAGGGGAATGGGTAGTTAACATATTTAACTTGGTAAGAAGCATCGCTCATTGCCTCAAGGGATTTTTTTAGACTTGAGATGAGTCGGGAAGCCCTAGAATGGCAAGATCATTATCTTGTCTTCTCGAAAGATAATCAATTCTGCACTGGTGTGCATGTGGGGCTGGAGTTCTTAAGAGGTTACCAGGATAACCCAAGATGAGGGTTGGGACCTAGGAAGATCTCCTTAGGATAACCAATGCACCCTTTGTGATGACACTCCTCCTATGACAGCAGTCAGTTTGTATTGTACTGTAATTGTTCTTGATTTAGTGATTCTGGAAGCAATGTAACCCTGTGTTTGTATTTACTTGTTTAGTGTGGTTTTATACTTTTCCTTTGTTTAGAGGTAGTAGGTTGTCTTGGTTACCTAAACATTACTATCTCCTAGCATGGGGGTTGGGCCTACGAGTACCACATGGTTGGGTGGCGTACACCTTCCACTATTGAGTTTCTCTTCCTATTTGTGATGGCGAGATCTTCTTGTTCGAGGAGCTCGTGTGGTTCTATGGATTTGTACTTCTCTTTCTCTTTGTAATAGTGGCCACTTTATATTGTATTCCTTATTTGTAATCAAGGAGAAACCCTTGGGATGTAATTGTAACATTATGTATGATCTATTCATCATTGGATTAAATGGTATATATTGTTTATATGATGTTGTATCTATGGAAATATGCTCATTACATTTCTATGTGTTAGATTTATTATGGAATGGTGAATGCTTTATTATATTTTGTTATTAGGAGTTAATTCCATATACTATGTTTTAGAATAATTTTGTGAGTTTGGAATTTCACATGTAGACACGTTGCATGGCCTAGAGGATGTATGTGTTAGAGTAGGTTACTTCACTTTCCATTGTTACTCTTTTTAAGAAAAAAATTAGTTGTGCTTCTATAGTGTTGCATTGTCCTCTAGGTTGTGGGATGGGGTTTTACACTTGGTATCAAAGCCTAGGTTTAAACACTGGGAACTCTTAGTTAATTTGGAAACCATTAAGTTGTTTATGTAGGATTTGAGTTGCATATCTTGTCTTACACCTTGGTGTGTTTGTGCAGGATCATGCCACCTAGGAGAGGTTGAGGTCGTGGTCATGGCCGTAGAGGCAGACATGGAGGTAGCCAACAGAATTCACCTCCACATGTTTCTCATGATTCAGACCATGAGGAACAACAGGCTTCCCAAAACATTCTGAGAGGTGGTATTCAGTATCTAGATCCACTAGGGGTCGAGGGCACTCAAATGCGTCAATTGTTAGAGGGTACTCTTACCCGTCTTGGACTGAGGCAAGAAGTAGAGAAGATTGTTGTTAGAGAGAGGGATGTACTAGCTCAGTTAGAGGTAGTGGTAGCTACATGCATGAGAGATTTACTTAGAGCTCGACCATCCTTATTTGATGGATCAGGTAGTGGTTTAGAGGCTAAGACCTAGCTGATTGACCTGAACAGATGCTTTGCTATGCACCCGTATAGTAGCAACACCAGAGCCAGATGTGTGATTATGCACCTGAGAGGCTTTTATTCCACATGGTGGAGATTAGAGGAGCAGAAGCTCCATATTGATATTAGTATCGTATCTTGGGAGATGTTTCTAGAGAGGTTCCACACTAGATTTATCTCTGATAATTGGTGATAGTGTCGTGGTGATGAGTTCCATACTCTATGACAGATGACTATGTCAGTGGAACAATATGAGCATCATTTTTATGAGCTCAAATAGTACACATGCATTGGGTATGATGAGGGCATGTTGGTGCAGCACTTTCTTAGGTGCTTAAATGCTCGGATCAGTGGAGGCATGTGGGTTTTTGAACCCAAGACTATGGAGGCGGCGGTAGATAAGGCCAGGCTTATTGAAGAGAATTTGGTGATGGCTTTAGGAGGTCATGTTGGAGTGCAGATGGGCAGTACTTTAGCTACAGGGCCTAATGCATGCAGTGGCCAGACTTAGGGAGTTGGACCACCCAGAGCACAATAGACCCCAGCACAGAGTGGATAGTACCAGAACTCTCAGGGAAAATGAAAGGATTTTGCACCTAGATAGAATGAGAGATATCAGTCAAGAGATGATCGGAACTAGAGGTGTGTCAAATACTTCAGTAATGCACAACTAGCATAGAGTACTCAATCTACCTTTAGGGGTAGTTTTCAGCAATCCAGTACACCTTCTAGAGGTAGAGGCTTTGGTAAGGTTACTAGGCGTTTTTCTTATGGCCAATAGGGTCACATAGCTCGGCAATGTCCCAATAAGGGAACATCAGGGTATACATAGAGGCCAGCGGCGCCAGAGTCGATTGTTGGTGATGCAAGCAAAGGACATAGTGTATTTGTTTTGATTGACAACCACTAGGCTAACCACCAGAGTACAATGGTGGAGACTACGGGTATGTTGCAGGGTAAGAGAGTTACCATGTTATTTGATTCAGGAGCCTATGATTCATTTATTTCATCATCTGTCATGGCATGTGATAGATTGGGAATAGTAAGGCAAAAGGGTAAGTGGCAAGTTGAGTTAGTGTCTGGTGCTAGAGTTGCAGTACATTCCTTTGTACCGAATTGTAGGTTGGAGATTCGTTCTTTCCACACTACTGTAGATCTTTGCATTATACCATTAGGTTCTTATGACATTGTCCTAGGGATGGATTGGCTCGATGCTCATAAGGCCATGATTGATTGTCGACACAAGTCAATATGATACATTGATGCATCAAGTAGTGAGGTTGAGTTAGTAGGGGTCCAAAGACCTATATCATTGAGGATGATCTTGGCTATGCAGCTAAGAAGATGTGTTCGTCAGGGGTGCCAGTTATTTGTTGTGATAGTAGATGATTTGGAGATGGGTGATAGAGACCTCAGAGAAGGTTTCTATAGATAGACACCCCGTACTTCAATAGTATGTAGATGTTTTTCTAGATGATATTCTAGGGATGCAACCTCAGCATTTCATAGACTTCAAGGTTGATCTTCTACCTCATTCCAAACCCATTTCATGAGCCCCATACAGTATGAAAACTCAGGAGCTTAAAGAGCTCCACTTTCAACTTGAGGAGTTGTTGGAGAAGGGTTTCATCCGCCCTAGTGTCTCACCTTGGGGAGCACCGGTGATCTTTGTGAAGCAGGAGGATGCTTCTCTTCATCTGTGCATAGATTATCGACGGTTAAATAAGGTCACCATCAAGAATTGATACCCTTTACCCAGGATTGATGACTTTTTTTATTAGGTCAAAGGTGCTACAGTCTTTTCTAAGATTGATCTTAAGTTAGGATACCATCAGTTGCAAATTGTAGAGTCTGATATTCATAAGACTGTTTTGCACATGATACATCCACTATGAGCTCACAGTGGTACTGCTTGGGTTGAAAAATGCGCCATCTGTATTCATGAGCCTAATGCACATAGCTTTTTAGCACATACCTAGATAGATTTGTAGTGGTATTCCTCGATGACATATTGATTTATTCCAGGACTGTTGAGGAGCATGAGGAACATTTGAGGCAGGTATTGCAGTGTTTGAGGGATAATAAGTTGTATGCCAACTTGTCCAAATGTGAGTTCTTCAAAACCGAGGTCAAGTAGGTCTTGGTCATGTTATATAAGGAGAAGGTATTGCAGTGGATCCTGCTAAGATCCAAGCAATCATGGATTGGCCTGCACCCACCAATGTGGCAGAGATATACGTAGTTTTATGGGGTTAGCAGGTTACTATAGGCATTTTGTTAGGACTTTTCTAGGGTAGGACACCCTATTACTTCTCTTCAGAGGAAAGGGAAGAAGTTCGATTGGTCAGAGCAGAGAGAGGTTGCATTTCAAACATTGAAGGAGAGGTTGACTAGTGCACCGATCCTTGCGGTACGAGATCCTACAAGAGACTTTTTTATTTGTGTAGATGTATCTTTGGAGGGGTTAGGAGCGATACTGATGCAGGATGGTTGAGTCATTGTGTACAAGTCATGCAAGCTCAAGGATCATGAATTGAACTACCCCACGCATGATCTTGAGTTAGCTTCAGTTGTACATGCATTGACTTGATGGAGAAATTTCTTATTGGGGCACTGTTTTGAGTTACATAGTGACCATCGGAGTCTATAGTACATCTTCACATAGCCTAACCTTAATTCTAGGCAAAGGCGATGGATGGAGTTCCTCTGTGAGTATGATTTTGAGGTGAAGTACATCCAAGGGAAGGAGAACTTTGTGGCCCATGCTCTCAGCAGATGGAGGCATGAACTATCTGAGATGACTCTTACTATAGATTTGAGGAGCCAGATTCTTACCACACTTCCTACAAATAGCTGGTACCAAGAGGTAAGGTCTAAGATTGAGTCACGAAGGACTTTGGATGGCAAGTACTCAGGATATTCATTGGAGACATATGGGTTATTGAGATACATGGGATGTATATTTGTTCCATCTTCAGAAGGGCTTCGTACCTTGATTTTTAAAAAAAGGCACATCGGGCACCTTATTCAGTTCACCCTAGAGTGAAGAAGATGTATTTCGATCTGCACCCGCTTTATTTCTAGGTAGGTATGAAGCAAGATATCTTCGATTGTGTATCATGGTGTTTGGAGTGTCAGCGAGTTAAGGCTGAACACCAACATCTGGCTAGTCTTCTATAGCCTCATTTGGTTCTTGAGTGGAAATGAGACATCATTTCATTGGATTTCATTATTGGTTTGCCCAACTCTTCATGACAACATGATGTGATTATGGTGACGGTAGATAGGTTGACGAAGGTGGAACACTCATCACCTATCTATTCCTCCTATAATGCTTTGTCAGTTGCTAGAGTGTTCATGGAGGACATTGTGAGGTTGCATGGTATTCTGCGTCAGATTATTTCTGATAGGGATCCTGTGTTTACTACGAATCTTTGGACATCATTACAGCCTACTATGGGGACACAATTGAACTTTAGTTCAGTGTATCACCTCGATACAGATGGACAGACTAAGAGGGTCAATCATCCTTGAAGATATGCTTCGCATGTATGTCATGGACCAGTAGACACAATCAGAGGATTATCTCTATCTTGTAGAGTTTGCTTATAACAACGGGTTTCAAAGTTCTATAGGCATGGCACCTTTTCAGGCCTTGTATGGATGGCCATGTAAGACTCCATTGATTTGGGATAGGTTGGAGGACATGATTTTATTGGGTCCTGATATGCTTCAGGATATGGAGGAACAGGTGGTTCAGATCAGATAACATTTAGTAGTTGCACAAGATAGGCAGAAGAAGTGCGTGGATGCACACCATGTGGATCGTCAGTTTGTTGTGGGTGGCCGAGGAAGAGTCCCATCCATTATGGAAAGGGTTCTAAGCTCACACCTCATTTTTTCGGGCCTTTTGAGATTCTAGAGAAGATTGGGCCAGTTGCTTACTGCCTTGCTTTACTGCCCAGTATCTCTATGCATGAACTATTCATCACCAATTGATCTCAGGACGGGACAATGAACATCGTCAGGTGGGATCTGTTGATATGTTCTCAGATCAGTGATTCAATTTTATCAGCCCGTTGAAGATGATAGACTATATGGATGTGATGATACATTATATGCATGGTGATTATGTTTAATATGCTTTATGTTTGCATAGATGCTTAGTTGTGATGACATTGCTATATATGCTTATGGTAGTTAATTGAAATATTATCCCGTCAGTTGATGTGACATTATATTGCTGAAGAGAACAGTATTGCATCACTCGCTTGCGAGTGCCCTATGATTTATGTGATTCTCTCTTCATGGTGTGTATGAATTATTATCTGTATACATGTACGACTTTCACTTTTGTTGTAGGTTTGCAGGTACAGGATAATGGCTTCACCTGGTTTCACAGGTCTGAGCATGTCCACTACTCAACAATAATGATTGCGAGATAGTAACTATTTAACCTTGTCAAACCTTTACCCTAGCACAATGTGTCGTTAGTCCTATGTTGGTCATATTCCTTATCCATGTTGGTCTTGGTATTTTATTTATCGTACAAGTTTAGATTGTATGGATTAAATTATATGTGTGATTAAGTATTTAATTAATATGGAGATTTTATTTTAAATTAATTAATTTAATTTAAGTTATATTATTAGGTAATTTTAATTATTAAATTAATTGAGAATTAAAATAAATAAGTTATTTAATTGTAAATTAGAATAAATAAATAGTTTTAATTTTAAATGTATATTTGGGAAAAGATCTTAGAAATATCTTGGTTTGTTAAAGAAGAGATATTTGTTGTGTGAACTGGAAGTTAGAAGGATTGGTTTTCTTACTGTCTTAAAATTGATTTATGTAGAGAGATTGATTGAAATTGGTGAGAAAAGAGGAAGTTGTTTTCACGAGAAAAGAAGACAAAGGTTTTTGAAAAGAAAGAAAAAAAGAATTGTTTTGTGGTTGAAGAAATTGTAGATCTTAGAATCTTTCTGATAATTCTAGGAATCTAGTTTGTTATATTCTTGGTTGTGGATTGTTTTTGTTCTCTGGGAAGTGGCAATTCTTCTAAAGGAAGCTTTGGCAATCTTGGAAAATTGAAGGTTACAGAGAAGCTCGACATCAATCCTCGAGAAAATAATTCTTCTAGAATAGGTTCCTTAATTGTTTTTGTGAATTTTGATTTGAAATAGTTATTTAATTATTGTAATGCAAATTGGAAAAGAATGAAGAGGTTTTCATTACTGTAGAAGCTTTTTTTTTTTTAAGATTTCCGTGAAAATTGAACCTCTGTAGAAAACAATTTAGATCCTCTGTGTAAATTGGTCATTTGAAATAGATTGATACAAAAGGAAATTATAGATCTCTGTAGAAAATTATTTATTTTAACACAATAGGAAATTCAAAGGAAATATTTGAGAATTTAGGGAAACTCTGATAAATTTATAAATCTTTTTCCTATAAAAAAGTATTGTAAAAATTTGTTCAACTCTAGTATTCATTGATAAATTTATATATATTTATATATGTATATATATATGGGTGATCCCATAATAGTGGTTTACAATTTTTGGCCAAACTGGACATTGAAATTATTATTTTTAACTAAATCTTCACATTTGGGCACCTATAGCGGCTAAACTATGAGGAATTTGAAGATGGTGCAAACTAGAGTCTCATCAAATTTTGTGTGTAGATTCAAAAAATATTTTTTTCAAAATTTTTGGAATCAAATTTCCCTTCTTTTTCCATCTCCCACGAAAATTGATTTTTTTCAGAAAACAACATTTTTAGAAAGTGACGCACACTGTATAATGCATAACTTTTTTTCCATGAAGGATAAAATTCTAATTCTTTTAAATTTAGATTTTTAACTCTGATATCTAGTGCTTCCACTTGGTTAGATAGTTTTTTATTGATTTTTTTCCTTAATCAACTTTCAAAGTCAAACAAATTACAATTCAAACACAGCGCGACCGTATAACGCATAATTTTTTTTGTATATGTCAAAATTTAAGTTAATTTTTTTGTTGGATCAAGGACTTAAATATCTGGTGCACTCATATTTTTTATTTTTATTTTGATAATATTCCATTTTTCCACATGTGAAGAACAAATAAATTCATTTTCAATGAAAAACCTATGTTTAATAAAACTTAAAAAACAAATACATAACAAAACCAAAACATATTAAAATTATATTCATTGGATAGCTTGTTCTGAGGAATACCATAATCATTTTAAAATAAATTTTAAAGTGAATTCATTTGATCCCAAAGCTAAATCAAAAGTGATTTTTTATGTCGGCATTTTGATAGGTGTAAAAGGGGCAGCATTTATAGGTATGGTTTAAAACTAGCGAGTTTCTATCCAAGGGGGTTTGATCTAAGGTGATTTGATCAAACCCTCTTCAATTGGAATCCTTAAAATAGAACTTTTTAAGGCTTAAATCATTATATTTTCTAAAAATATGTGATTTCAGCTAAAATTCGTTCCTCTCAGGAATTGTAAACCACTATTATGACAGCACCTATATATATTGTAACATATATATACATATACATATACAAATATATATATTTATGACTGTATATTTTCATAAAATTTTCTTGTTGAAATTTATTCTAAAAAATTTTATATGAATAAAATTCATTGTCAAAATGTATGGTGATTTTTATATTAATAAAATTGCAGGTTTAAACAATAGTTATGGTGGAGGCCGGGGCTACCACATCCATCCCACAAAGGGATGCAGACTATGGGCAGTACCCAACACTGCTCACAGGCTGCAGCCCTGTGGGGAAGGCTGTGTAGCATCCAACCCCCACACACAGGCTTTGCATGTGCTGGCAGGCCGAGTTCACTGAATTCATCACATAATCATATAGATCATCATCATCTCATACTGCATTTAGAAAACATTAAGCCATCCATATTTCCTATCATAAAATCATAAACATTTATAACATAATCATAGGCACATAATCATAAAGCACATCAAAACCATCGCATCATCATATAGAATGCATCAACAAACATCCTAATCATAGCATAAGAATCCATCACATAGTATGCCATCATAAATGCATAAACACATCATAATGCATATCATCAACCACCACCAAAATCATACATATATATATATATATATATATATATATATATATATATATATATATATATATATATATATATATATCGCTCAAAAAATAATGTGTCATAAAACAATGTCAAGACGTATCCAATGAAAGTGGAGCTCACAGGCTTGATAATAAAAACATGAGTGTCTAACACATGAATAACAAGGGTCTCTACCCCAAACTACCCTGATCTCCTATACCTGGGGCATCCTCTCTATGTGGTGCATCTCTAGCCTTGTTCTCTGTAGTAGGAGGCTTGTCATAGGGAGTGGATCATTTTGCATCTGAAGTCTCATGCTGGGACCTACTCTATGACTACCGGCTATGTATCCTATTGTTCCCACTGCCTCATGAACCACTGTCTATCTCTAAAAACATCGGCTCTCTCCTCTCGAGCAATACTAGTCTCTCATATAGATCTTTGTAAAATTGGCTAGCCCTGCTCACCCGGGCATACTCTTGAGCAACCTCGACCATTGATCCATTGCATGTGGTTATGAACTCGATCATCCGTTGGTCAATTTTCTATCGGCTAATGACTACCAGGTCTCTCTACACCTAGAATGCATCTCTCTCAACCTTAAGGTCATCCCTCTCTATGGTCACTATCCTCAGTTGTGCCTCAAGGTCTTGCACTCAAACCTATATGGTGGTTATCCTTTGCTCTGCTGACCCCTCCCCATCTCTGGTCCCAACCTTGTGGGGCATCTCCTCCTCTCCCATGATGATCCTCTCACAGAGAATCCACTCTACCTCATCCATATCTACCTCCTCCTCTCCTCCTACCTGCTCTCTCTATCCTCCATCACCACCTCCCTCAACCTCCATAGCCTTTGGTTGTCCAGCCTCCACTATAGGCACCTCTGCATGTTGCTCCTTAGCCTATACTAGTATCTCTATTGCAGCCCTGATCTCTTACCGATCCTCCTCCATATCTACCTCCTCTCAGATGGGTAGTAGCTGCCTACCCTCCTATCACACTTTGTCCCTCCTCTTCATTTGTCTATCACCTCCTCCTCATCCTCCTCCTCCATCACCCCCATCATCCCCTCATCCTCCTCCATCTCCTTGTCCTCTATCTTCTCTGCCCCTCTCACCTCTCCCTCCCCATCGACCTCTCACACTTCTGACTCTATGCTCTATTAGTGTTGGCTACTATAGATCTGTAAGTGGAATGGACCTGTGAATCTGCCACCAATCATCATACTCTATTGTGGTACCTGCATCTACATCTCCTCCCTACCACTCCCAATCCAAGGCCTGTAGGGCATCTATCTCCTACTCAACTGTGGTGACTACAATATGTGGGCCCTAGGGATGCACCTCATGGGATGATTGCCCATACTTTACTCGACCTACCGGAACTCCCTACCTCTCTCCAAACTATCATTGGACCCTCTCTGGTAGATACATCTCAATAATGTGTTGACTCTATACTATCTGTTTGATTAGATATCTCGACTATTTGCACCAAGGTAAATGGTCGTCCTCATCTATCCACAATGGGCATGTCCTATATGGTCTCCAGATGAAACTCGCCAATGTTTCTATCCCATGCTTTCAATAACCCACATCTCTAACGTTTGTCTGAGTTAGGGCCCCCTGATATAGATAAGAGTATGGTGTTGTTCCTATTGCCTATCGAATCACTAGTGGCTGAAACACTACTATGTGCTCCCATGCCCAAACTATAAGCAAGGTCATACCACAACTTAGGCTCTACCCCTCTCTATCAACAATATCATACAACTAGAAATATAACATCACCAAAAGACATGGCCCCCATGCATACACTATCCTATGTTGAATCATCAACCCCAACATCTCTCCCCAACCAACTAGGAGGACATGGCCCTTATGATCAGGAATCATCACTCCTACTATAAGTTCGCATAGAACACAATCAAGCCAATCATATGTATCTGCTAGGATCTCCCATCAAATCTCATAACCCTCAATCTCAAGCTTAGGATCATCCTCAGTCTCATAGTACTCATACAATGCTTTAAGTCCTCGAGTTGGGTCGTACCGCACACGCTCACCATGAATGGGTAATCTCAGGATCCTATACATGTCCTCTAGGGTGACTGTCGCCTCCCCTATAGGAAAATGGAAGATGCTCATCTCCAAGTACCACCGATCTGCTAGCACTATCAACATGCCCCTATTTTTCCTAATTGTGGGCATATATTTCACATAAAATAAACCTAGCTCCAGCAGCACACCCTTCTCATCATTGCCTAGCTGCAATCGGAACACATCTGGTCTAGAATCTTAGGTATAAATAGGTGGAAGACACAACTGAAAACATCAAGCAACCAATAATGTCAATCCAAAACCTTTATTTGACCTAGCGAACCTAAGCTGACCAAGTCAAACTTTCTTAGTCTGGGGAAAATCCTTAATCTAGCAATTACATCAGAATTTCTGTCTAATGCATCACAAGCCCAACAAATGTGTCATTTTGTGCAACATATGCATTGCACGCAATTTTTTGTGACAATCCCAATCACATATGCAACTTGAAAATGCACTTGCGTCGCATAATTTCATGTGTCACACCGCAAACATTTCCTAAGTCTATGAGTGCCATTTTTCTTGGTCGTCATCCTTCGATAATTGAATAATTTTAATTATTCAATTATGTTTGATCATATTCTTCTATTAATTAAATAATTTTTAATTATTTAATTAATTCACCTTCTCATTTATATCCTGATCAATTAATATTATTTAATTGGGTTGCTAATATATCCCTTTCTTCTATAATTAAATAAATCATCATTTATTTAATTATTTCTCTATAGTCAGATAATAATTATTATTATTCAACCTTTTATTCTTTCATGATTAAATTGTTACCAATTTTTCGCTACAGCTCAATTGGTGGAGCTAACTTAAAATATTGTTATATTTGAAAGTGAAAATACAATTATTTTTGTATGTGCTTAAGTGTTGTTTGCACTGCATTTATCATTCATCGAGTGACAGTCATGCAAGTGTTTTGAGATAGCTGAGTTCAGAAGTATTGCTCAAATAATTGACAAATCAAATGGAGTACAGAATTGAATATATAAATGATTAAGCATAATAGAGTGCTTTCATTTATTTCATGAAGAGATTCACATTATATGTTTTCATTTGATTGCAAGAATACAAATGATGGTACAACATTGCATTTTAATGCTTTTCTTTCAGAATGGAAATGAAAGAATGAAATTAAATATCCACACAAGTCGTGGTTTTAGCCATTTCCATTCATGACAAGAAAGGAAATATACAACTGGAAGTGAAATGAAAATAACATGGGACATATACATCATTGCCTGAGTTGGTATTTGGTTGATGCCTCGTATCTTGCTCCATTCTACTTCCACTCTTGAATGTACCTACAAAAGATTGAGAAGAATGTCAATTAATAGCTCGGGATATGAACTATACTACATGCCATACTAACAGAGATATATTTCAATCCTTGCAATGCATAGAACCAACTAAAGGAAGGAATAGAAGCATGAACTAAAAAGGGAAATATCATCATTATCACATATTTTTGTTTATGCTAACATCGTTTGTTTCCTTGTGCAGGTATAGAAAAATTCATGTAGCTGATTATCTTTTGAAGACCAAGCATGTGGAGAAAAACAGGCTCCCACAAGGGTAGAGCTCGGCATGCTGCCCCTTATACATTATAGATGGGGTTGAGTGAAGGAATGCAATTATCATATTCATATGAACTATACAACGAAAAGAGTAAAGCAGATTTCATTTATCAAAGCCATCAAGCCAAGTGTTCACTTATAACAATCAAGTAGTATTCTTCCTAAAGGCTACAGGTGGACAGTAGACTTAAATGAGCTCAATCAATTCAACTGAATACATTATTTTCATGATTGCAAATCTCAAATATTGTTGTACAGTTTGCATTTTGTTGCCATGAGTGTTGTTTATGCATCTTGTTTCATGATATTACAACAGTGTTCATGCTCGTGATGGTGATAGTGAGCAGGCATACATAATGCCTCACTAATAAGAGTACTATTTAATAAAGGAAGCATGTTTCAAGTTTTAGATTTTCCATTTGGGAGGAGAGAAAGGCATAAAATAGTTTTTATTAAATGGAACATAAAAATGCATGAAGAGTGCTAGGTAGAAGCATATAAAAATGTAAGGACAATCAAGCATGAAGAGAGCTTCAAATTTTCAAGCATCGGAATAAGCTTTCAAAGAGTACTGGATAATAATTGGAGTAAGAAAAAGACATTCCCGGAATGGACAAAGCTTTAAAGGGTCTAAGCTGAAGCAACATAAGTGAAATAAGGAGTTACAGTGAATAAGAAATTTGTAGAATGATCAAGGTTCACAAAGCATGGAGAAGATTATATATCATGTCCTGAGAGTTCCAGAAATTACATACATCAAATGCCTTCATCAAATGCAACGAGGGTTTGTTCATAGCCCACTTTTCTATCAGAAGTTAAAAACCCATCTAGGGTTTCTTTTTCATTTGCAGCAGAGTTGAGGAGTTGAGCTCATTAGAGATGCCATATATGTAGAGGAACTGGAAATTAAATTGAGAAAGGATCACATATATACCCAATTTCAGAGATTGGAGATCTCAACTAAAATGCAGAATGTAGTCAAAGGTACACATTTTTGAGCTTTTAGCTCTCAAAATGAATACCCATATGAGGGCTTCAGTAAAATACTCAGATTTCTTCATATCACAGTGTACATAGAATAAACAATATTCCTTCAAATAGAAAATGCCCATATTGGGTTTTGTTCTAGAAGTAATGGATATACAATGTAATCTCTTGGGTCGAGCCCAGAAAATGAAGAACCCATTTCTCTGCACATGAGTGGTCGCGGCCAAAGGAAAGATTTATAACTTCAAATTTTCATTTTTGAAGTAGAAAGCCTCTTAAGTACACATGTTGCAACCAGAACCTAAAGGAAAACAGGTGGAGCCATACAAATTTCTGAGTAAAAATGCATTTTAACATATATGCATAGCGCGGCCTGTATGTGGCCTTGAGTTTATAAATGAAAATGACATTTTTGCAGAATTATAAAGCTTCCCTAGGTTCTAATTTTTGCAAAGAAATGCTAAGAAATGATGCCAAGAGAAAGCAATAGAGCAATATTTTACCACGCGCACCATGGAAGAGTAGGAAACCATGGCCAAGCTCTCAGGAGTTTCAAAATGCAGAAGGTCGAGCCCTTACAATAGCGACCAAGAACATAGAAACAAGAAGCTAGAATACAAAGCCATATATCATTAGAAAATTATATCAATGTTGCAGCGTATGAGGCCATTTTCTCCTCAAAAAAAACCCAAGGAATGAAGAGAAAGCAACCAGAAATACTTACCATAACTAGAGGCCGAGTATGATCAGAGTTGAAGGCTCGAATGGGGGCTCCAAATCGAAACCCTAGCTCATACATGGTGGCGGCTCAGAAGAATTCTTTCCAGAGTCTTCACTTGCAAATGATATGACATGATAGGGATTCCTTGGTTTTGATATTAGGGTTCTTTCTTTTTCCCTAATTCAAAATTAGGAGTTTTGTGCAAATGTTTCAACTTATTATTCCCTAGGTCAATTATCATGTGGCCAGATATATTGCTTTAGGTCGAGCCTTGCTGAAATTTCATTTTGACATTGTTTGCTTAAGTATATTAAGGGTAAGACATTTTGATATGTTTCAAGTCAAGAGAGCCTTAGGGTTTTTATTTTATTTTTATCAAATGCCTTGTTTTAATAAACTTTATCTATATGCTTCAGGTTTTATTTTATTGATTTTTAAATAAAATCAATTAAATGAAATGATAGGTATGGCTTTATTTTTCAATTGATTTTAAAGAAATCAATTAGGGTATGGATGAGAGTATAATATTGTATTATTTTTATGATATTTTTTAAGAAAATAAAGCATTGTAATTGGAGAAATAAGGTTGTTTTGCAAAAGATTTTCTAAATCTTTAATTGCAAAAAGATAAATCCAGTTGGGAAAATATAAAATCTACAAGCCATGTAAAGCAAGAATAAAACAAATTGTTTTAATTCTTTGCTATTTTTAGCAGATTTATGAGTAGTCTTCTTTTGGTCAAGTTTGAATTTCTTGTTGGAGAGATAAGGTGCTTTTTTTGCTTTAAAAGCATATTTGACCTTTTTTGAGGAGCTTTTCAGTATGTACATGCAAAAGTGTGATTTTTTCGTTTTTGTGCAAACTTTCTGGGCAGTTTTTAATACCTTTCCTGGAGCTTTTTTCTTGAGTTCGGATTAGGGTTTTGGAGATATATCTTAAGAAAAACTTAGTGTTTTTCTAGTTCAAATTCTAGTTTCTTACTCTTACACATTTTGGAGCTTGTAAACTTCTTTGTACTCAATTTCAGATTTTGGCATACTCCTTCAATTGAATAAAAGCAGCACTCATATTCCTCAATTTTGTGTCTTTTATAGTTTTAATTGATGTTATATTGTGATTTTGCTTGTAGAATCCTTATTATGTCCTAGAAATGTAATTTTAGTGTAGAAAGATCATAAAATACAGGTTGCATGTTGTGTTTAAATTTAAATATTCATGCAAATTATTTGTGTTAAGTGTTCATGAGGAATTGTGAAATATTGTTGTTTTCTGAAAGTTGTTTGTGGGGAAAAGCCAGAGTCGTCATTAAATTGTTATTAAATTCTGAAAATATCTTAAGTCATAGGTTTTAATTTCAGTTATTCTCTATCCCTTTTCCCAGAAAATCATTCAGAATAGGATCATCATTCAGAGAACCAGCTCGCTCATTCTGGAGATTCTCTTTTCATAGAAGATTGCCCACATCTGAAAGGAGTTTCCATGTTTCAACAGATAGTCTGATTTTCGCAAATCTGACAAAGGGTGCATATCTGATTGTTAACATAAATAATTGTTGAAATTATTTAATTCCTCTTTAATTCCCATCTCCCCATTTAATTAAATTAATGAATTTAATTAAATGCTCCTTTTTCATTGTCTCCAAATAAATAATTAGAATAAATTATTTATTTGTCACTTGTCTGTTTTCTCCATTTTCCTCCATTTTCGAATAAATAATTTAAAATAAATTATTTATGCACCTCATCCAGCCAAAGTTGTCCTATCATTAACCCCTATCATAGCCTTCATTGTTTTCATAGTCGTCAGGCATCATAGCTATCAGCATCATAATTGTCATTATTCCTCCAAGAATAGCATATTCTTGGTGCATCAATTTTGGACCATTGATCTTGGCATCTTTTTGAGACTCAATCTCAACCATCCATTTTGTAACCTCCCTCTCATGCATCCTCCACCATTGATCTTGGAATCCTTCTAGAGGTTTAATCTCAGTCATCCATTCAGAAGGTTGTCTATAAAAGCAACCTTCATCCTCCATTTTCAACTTAACAGCTAATTGTCTCTAACTTTCTACTTACTATTTTGCAGGTATTTTACACATGAGAAGCAACAAATCTGAGGGAAAGGAATGCAAAAATGAGAAATATGAGAGCAAGGGAAGTGATTCAAGATTCAAGCATGGGGAGTATCCTTATTTCATGTTTTTGTTTTCTCATGCTTTCATTGTTTTCTCTTGTTTAGGTGTGCTTAATGGTCTAGAGGTGTTAGTTGTCGCTATTCTAGGCTAGGAACTAAGAAACCCCATCTCACAAAAATGATATGTAGTATTTCCTTGGAGGTCCAGTGCATGATGGTGTGGTGAGGTCATGGATCGATCTAGCAATGCTGCTATACTCACGGGCTCCATTGCTTGTGTGGATTATGATGTTCACAATAGCACTAGTACTCGTCCTTGATAGCTAGGGAGCACACTTAAAGGGAGGACTAGTACACATGATTCAGGGGATGGCAGAGCATAGGACCATGTGTTCCTAGGGGTGCAACATCCTAGCGCATCTATATTATGATCTTGGACAGTTTTCATTTTGGGAGATCGATAGTATGGTACACTGTATGTTGTTGCAGGTGTGGTGCATTGTAAGTGGTGAATCAACCTCAGTCTATTTACCTTTCCAAGTGAGTTATTTAGTGAATTTAAAATCAATATTACATAAAGGTTGAGGTATATAATAGAATCAAATACTAAAGATGCATTGTAAGTGGTGAATCAACCTCAATCTATTTACCTTTCCAAGTAAGTTATTTAATGCCTGATCATTAGAAAAGAAGATAATAATTTAAACAATACTTTAAAACAATATTACAAGCATAAACATGCAAGAAATAAGATAACAAGAACTATACCATCCAATATTGAACACACTAATGTTAGAGGACTAATAACTCAACAACTTGAGATTGATTATGTATATTTGTAGTAGACACACATAACTAAACATATAAATATACACATAACTCATGACTATTTAATTCATTAACATTTGTTAGTAACTATATTTTAATGGATTTGAAATCTTTAAGGTTATAATTCACAAATTAAAATTTATTCCTTTACTTCAAGTCTCTACCCAAATTTGTATTCTTCTTACAACACTTCTCAGGTGATTTCAATTACCAACTTTGCTTACTATACCTAGACTCTTCTTTGATAAGTTGTTTGAATTAACGGAGATATTGTTCAACCAATAATAAACCAAATAAATAATTAAACTTCCTAACAAGAACAAAATCTTGAAAATGAAAGAATCAACAATTTGGAACCATTATTTCTAAACACTATTCAATCAAGGCTCTTAATGGATAACTAGAAACTAATTTTAAAAAAAAAAACATAAGGATCCATGTAAGGGATTTTACTCATGTTTCTATTTGGCTGATTGAATAGTTCCTTTATATTTCTCTTGTCTTCATGATACCCTAACCTGGTGTCACTCAATTTGTTTTTTTATCAATTTATTGTTTTAGTTTCAAAGTATGAGATGGTAATGTTTTAATCATAAATCTTGTTTGGTTTACTGGGTTTCTCTAATTTTCTAATATGTTCTACAAATATTGAATTTGTATAAACCCTTTAAATTTTATCATCTAACTCTTTTTCTTCCATTTTTTACGAATAAATATGTAAAACTATTTTATGATAGATTTTTATTGTGAATAGGGATGTCAATGTTTTCTTAATAAATCATAATTGGTGATATAGGTTAATTCAATTCTTGAATATGTTTTCCTATGATTAATAATTGAAAAACACTTTAAATTATATACTTTAATAGTATTTTTATCTGTTCTTATGATCAAATACGTGAAACTTGTTTTAAATAGATTATCGTTTGGCATAGGGGCAGCAATATTGTAACCTCAACAATTGATTAATTAAGTGGGTTAGAATGAGCATTTGATATTGTTTTTCTAATACTATTATTGATTATTTATTTAACAATAATATCCTAGAATATACATTAGAAAATTTACTTAAATAAAATTAAGCATAGTTGGAAAATGTTTGTATTAAACATTTACATAACAACTTCCTATACACAAAATATCTCATCAAAACTTGTCTTTTCCTAAGTTAATCTTATCCTTTGAATTTTATAATCCTCCAAGATAAATTCAATTAACATTTATTCTCCCTATTCCATTTTAACAAGTAGAGTATAACACCTTCAACCATAATTGAACTGTAAATGACAAAACATTCATAGGTTCCTAATAACTTTACAAACCCTCAAAATACCAACATGTTCCCCTCTTGAAATCCATAGGTTGAAAGTCCCAAGATAATATTTCTTATTTAGCACATGTACCTAAAATATAAATATCCACAAAGAAAAAAATAATAATATTGGCCAATGGGCTCTCCACCCAACCATGGGATTGAGATTCAATCAACCCCCGAGCTCTAAGGGCCACATATGCCTTCCCTTGCACACACACATAACTACTATTCACAAAGACCACTTAAAAGATTTCATACACCATAAAATTCATCTATACAACCATTTGTACACAATAAACATTTCCAAATGAAGAAAACCTCAACACATAGCTCAAAATCATAAATACAAGGAATTCAATACATTTTTTTACAAATGAATTAAAAACACCATAGCCATCCATTTACTTATCAACAAAGATATAACAAGGAAATATCTTACCAAAATATTTATCATACATCTTGTGGAAAACTCTCCTCCTCAAAACCTCTTCCTTCCATTCTTCGCCAAGAGTTATCCTTCCCAAAAAGGTGAGAAAGCATCCAAAACAAGAGCAAGACAAAAGAGAGAAGCATAAGAAAAAGAGAGAAGCCAAGGAAAAAGGAAGAAGCCCCTTCTCCTTTCAAGGAGAAAGAATATATAGAAGGAAAAAGGAAACCAACTTTTCAACTTTCCAACCACCCTTTCAACTCCAATTTTCGTCACTTTTCAAAAGTGGGTAATTAGAGTGGGTTTTAGACTTTATTAAATGGGTTTTATAGAATTAAAATACCCCTACCCCATAAACCTATCACCTAGGAAAAATTTTAAACAATTAAGACCACCTAAGGACTTCATAAAACATAAAATAAGTGACCATATTAATAAAGCGACTCAAGGGACTAATAAAATGACTCACATAAACACAACCCATACCACACAAAACAAGGTTAAATCGCATGCCCATGACAAGGCTAATATTTCACAAGGATACAATAAAGGAAGTAGTTATGTGACCCCCTTGATCAACATTGGCCAATTTTTACCTATTTACTCAACCAAAAAAGTGTGTCAGTGTTACTAATGATTGATAATAATTAAAACAACTGACATATGAATTAAAAAATTCAAGAATAATAATCAACTATAAAATTAGATTCATTAATCTACACAAGTAACATGCAATTTAACACTCCTTTCTCATGTAATACCTATTATAGAGTCAATAAAAATTTGATTGAATACTATCTATTATCAAAGTATCACAACTTATGTCAACATTCTATTTAACTTATAATGCATACTACTATAAGTAAACATTGAATATCAATAATCATCTTCCTAATCACACCTACTCACATATATGATATGTAATCACCTAACATAATGTAATCCACTTAGTATACATATTAATATTACCAATAACTGAGAATCTTGATAATTGAATACTTATGTAGATGAAGAATGGAACTCATCTGACTATCACAAGAACTCACAACTATTAGATAGGATTAATCAAGAATTCGAACATCTTTGTGGTGTAACAACAACCATCACTCATATGTACTATCCATCTTGAAAGAGCTTAGAATATAGCCCATAAACTAGATCAATTATTATTAGAAACAACAAGGCCACAAGAGAAGGGATCTTACAAATTTCCACTTGGAAATGACTGAGGAAAGCATCAACAAGCTCATTAAATGAATTATTCGATAATGAACAAAACCACTCCAAGGCCATGTCCTTCAATGACCTAGGAAAAGGTTTAGCTAAGGGCTTATCTTCAAAAATGAAGTCACTACATAAGGTTGTGTATGTGGATATATGGTTGCTAGGCCTCCTTTACTGTTGTATTTCTCAAAGCAGGGTATCTCTATGTTTTGTGGCATTTTTTTCTTTCAATATCTCTAGGGAAAATGGGTTTCTTTTAACATATTGTGATGGTTGTCCATTTGATTTTGGTTTAATGTTGATATTTATTGCTGAAGGGATGTCACATTTTGCAAGAGTTGGTTTATGAAAAAATCATTGCTTGTCGTATATTGAGAATGAGGTGAATATGGTGGAAGTGTATATGTGTTAGGTGGACTACTATATTGTAAGTGTGTGAGGGGTGATAGGTTTGGAGATATGATGTTTGAGTTAACAAAACTATAAGGATTCCCAATGGAAATACCCAAAGTTTGAGCTATACTATTGCTTGGTTGCATCATTGTGGTAATAGTTAGATCTATATATGTGGAAATAGAGGCTATAGTTGTAGGGAGAGAAAATTGACTTCCTCCTTGACTTTGAGTGTACCTCAAACCTTGAGCAAAACTAGCCATTGTAGTTACATGATTGTCTATGATGTATGCTAGACTACACATTACCTCAAATTCTTGAGCATCATCAAGCAATTTACTCATGCTATCTATCACAGGGACCACTATGTTGGTAATTAGTAATGTGAATGATGATCTACACCAAGCTAAACAAAGAAAAGGAAAACAAGGTTAGTCATTCAAATTAGCACAAACATCATTCCCTGTGATATTCTTGATCAAACAAAGATGAAAACATGAAACAAAAGCACAAAAGAAAGTAAATGAAAGCATGTTAACAAACTATATAGATCAAACCTCCATCCCATAGGGGGATTGGTGTCACTTTGATGTGGAAAGTGGCCCTTTCCCAATCCCTTTGATAAGATTCAAGATCCTTGATGAATTTGGAGTAGAGTAACAATGCCTAAGATTGTGGATGAAAATGGATTTGATAAATGCCAATTTCCCTCAAAAATAGTGATAGCAATTAGATGATTGATGAATGAAATGAGCATAATGACTTTGCATGAGATTGTGGATGCATATTGTGTAGAGAAAGCCTCTACTTATAGGATTCAAGGGTTGAAGAGAGTGAAATTGGTGAATGTGAGATTAAAATGGGAGCCAATAGGAATGTGACACTTGTCACAAGGCTAATGGTTGGAGGTGGAGTACATTTTGGGTAATGTGTGAGTAAAGGGGATGTAAGAGGAATAAATGAGAATGGTTGAGGATTTGAAAGGTTGTAAGAAGAATTTATTGAATGTGGTTGGAGATGTGAGAGGATGTAAGAGGAGTTATTGAAAATGTAAGAGAAGTTATTGAGGATGTGATAGGTTTTTGAAACCTTTGGAGGGAAATTGAATGAGGAGGTGGTTGGGAGGAATATTCCTTGGAATATGTCTAAGTTGTGAGGATAAATAGAGGAATTAGTTAATTAAAAGAAATGAATTTCATGTGCAACCTGGTTAGTTGACCATGGGTTGATTTAACTCTTGAGGAGTTAAAAGATGGAGGATTTATTAATGATGATTAGAAAATGATTTAGAGTTAATTAATTCATAATTAATTAATTAGAATGGGTTAGGGGATTGTGAAAATTGATTTGATTTATTTAATCAAATTAGAGGAATTAAGGGGATTTAATTAAATGACTTGATTTAATTAAATATGATGAATATTAGTTAGAAGAAGGGTGAATTAATCTAATAAATTTAATTATTTGATTAATAGCTGAATTTGTTGATTTTAACTAAATAATGTTGATTATTTAATTAATTGGTTAGTTCGAGGTGATTTAGGAAGAAATGGTGTTAGTTAATTAGAATTAGATGCATATTATCAATTAGGACTTTTTAGGTGTCTACATTTTTCCCCTCTTTGAAGCAAGGTACCCATTGCGTTGGTTCAAAGAATAACACTCTCGATATCAAAATTAAAAAAATTTTGATTTTTCGGATGCCCCACTACTGCCTCAACAAAAGGAATTATGCTACTATATTTCCCCCTCGAGAGATTGAGAAAAATTTTCAATTTTTTGGTCGAGCTCGCGATAAAGATTAAGGATCAGTTCAGCTCGGAGAGGACTAGAAAGCTTGAATGTTTGATATAGACAAATTTGATGATGTATAGGCAGTCATTGACCATGGTTAGCCTCACATATATTTTGATATATCACACCTATTTGATACTTGAATAGAAATTTTAGTAAAGATAGAAGAATAAGAAGAATAAGAGGGATCAACCCTTGAGTCCAAGACAATGCAGAAGTCCAACAAGTCTAGGGGTCATCGACACTTTATTAGATATGATGATGAGTGATGATGATGTTTTGCTTATCCAGGGATTGGGGATATAAACGACACAACTTTCCTTATGTTTGATAACACACATAGATACAATGCATCAAGGTACAGACAACTAGGATGGTGTTGTATCTAGTGAGATGGACTTTGACTCAAAAAATAGATAAGAATATTCTTGTTCACACCTGACATACAGAAACCTCACTAGGATGTATTTCAGAAGTTTCAAACATCTTGGACCAAAACACGGAAAGGCATAACCTATCAATGAAATAGTCAACAAGCTATCCAAAACTCCCTCCATACACACCTACCAAAGCAAGTATTGTCAAGTTATATTACAAGAATGTCCAACAAGCATAGCAAAAAAAGGATAACGGTCAATGCCCCCATCTCTTGATGTGTATGCATATAGTGAGGATTGGACCGAGGATGCATGCCACCGTTTTTGTGAGTCGAAAGATGCCTCGCGTTCTAGCCTGCTTTTCTGCTTTTCTTGTCTGTGCGTCGTGGGTGGGGGGGGTCTGGTTGTATTGGGTCTTTCCTGGTCGCCTGGGGGTTTTTCCCTTGTTCTTGGTGGTCCGTGGGCGCAGCAGGATCTTTTTTGGAGTCGCCTGGTTTAGGGCCGGCGCTGGTGGATCTTCCGGCTGGTGGGCGTGGCATTTTCCTGTGTGGGTGCTGCTTCTGGCGGCTGTCTTCTTTGGGCGAGGGCTGAGTGTGGGGCGGTTGTGGCGAGGTGTGGGGTGGTGCGGTGTGGGTGAGGCTTGGGGCTGCGTGCGGGGCTTTGTGGAGCCGGGGGGTGGGGTGTAGTGGTGTGGTGGGGTCTGAGTTCGGGGCTTGTGTGGGGTGGTGTGGTGGTTTTTGTGAGGACCCCTCCTTGGGGGGTGCGTGTGGGGCTTTCCCTCGCGGGGGAGCTATTGCTTTGGGGGTCATTGAGGACTTGGTTCTCTGTCAGGGGTTTTTTTCTCAATGGAGGCTGGGGGGCCTTCGGGGGAGGGACCTAAGCTAGATTTTCGATCTGCTCTTGGCTCGAAACCCTTGCCTTCGGGGTCTCGTCTTCATGATAATATTTTATTCTCTCAGAATGTGGAAAAGAGTGAGGTGGGATTGGCAGGCGGGTTTCGTGTTCCAAAGGTTAACGGTTGCCTTGAAAGGTGCAAAGAGAGGCCGAATGTTGTGATCCCGATGGAGATGCTCGCGGATGATATTGAGTACTACTCAAGACATTCGTTGTATTGCAAATTTTTGGGGTTGAAAATTTCTCTGCAATTTTTGGAGAGCTGGGCTCGAAGGACTTGGATGCCAATAGGAGAGATGGAGATTCGGCTCCTTGCTAATAACTATTTCATGGTCACGTTTGACTGCATGGCGGATAGGATCAAGGTTTTCGAAGGAGGTCCGTATTTTTACAACCAGGTGGGCTTGTTTATCAAGCCGTGGCATGCAGGCTTCAATCCAGCTGAGGAGATTCCTAGTCGGGTTCCGGTTTGGGTTAGATTGTCGAGGTTACCGGTTGAGTGTTGGCGGGAGGATGTTCTGCACTTACTAGCCTCAATGCTTGGTAAACCTGTTGGTTCCTCGCAGCAGACACAGTTCAAAAAGGTAATGACTTTTGCCCGATTTTGTGTGGAAATTGATTTAAGTAAACCTTTGCCAGATTCTTTAGAGGTATGCGCAGGTTCTTACTCATGGGTTCAACAGCTTGATTATGAGACCTTACCTTTTAGATGTCGGTTATGTCATGAATATGGTCATTTACTGCGTCGTTGCCCAAGGGCCAAGCCTTTGGGGACTAATTCCTCTCTGCCACCTATGAATCCTTCTGGGTTGGATAAGGGTAAAGGTCCTGTTCAGGGTGGTGGTCCTGGGGAGGATGGCTTTCTTCCTGTCAGATCTCGGAATAGAAATAAGGGGCTTAAAAGGCCCCTGAATGAGAGGCAGGATGAGGATTCTTTAAACAGATTTGAGGTGTTGGAGGGTCTTAGCCAGCAAGAAGTGAACCCTGGGTTGGTTGATTTGGATCAAGGCAGGGTGGATGTTGAACAGCAAGGGCAGTTGGTGGAGCTAGTAATGGATAACCATCAGGTGGGAGTGGATTCGGCCGTTCAGGGTGCGGAGCTGGGGGGGGGGAGGCTTTGGTCAAGAGGGGATCAGCCCTGGGATCTCCTCTGCCCCTCAGGTGGTGGGAACATTGCAGATGGAATCAGTCTTAAAGTTGGAGGCTCAAAGTGAACCAAGTAGCGTGGTGGTGAAAGACGGAGGGGCTGGGTCTTTCCATGAGCAGAAAGTTGGTTCGGTGGGGGGAAAAAGCAATAAGGCTTCTCTTCAATTAGGCATCCTCCAAAAGGACTTCAAGAAAAGAGGGGTAGAGAAAGGTTCCAAGTTGGGCAGGAAGAAGGACTTGGAGAAGATTAAGATGATTGGGGAAAATTTGGTGGAATCAGGGTCAGTTAAGACTCTGGACTCTCACTTCACAGGCCCTTTGAAATGATTGTCCTATCCTGGAATGTTAGGGGCTTGAACAGTGGCCCTCGACAAAAAGCTGTTCGGAATTTAGTTAGATGTCAATATCCTGATATTCTCTTTTTACAGGAGACAAAGCTTTCTGTGGATGGTATGATGGGCATTATGCCCAAGCTGTGGAGGAATGGTGATTGCCAATGCGTTGGTGCTCTGGGTGCCTCTGGTGGGGTTGCTTGCTTATGGGACCCTCAGAAGATTTTCCCCCTATGGTGGTTCTCATTCAAATCCTCTATCTCTATGGTGGCCTCGTGTTATGAATCTGGGGAAGTGGTTCTTTTCTCCAACATTTATGCGCCTGTGGATTTGCAGGGCAAGCAGACTTTGTGGTCAAATATTCGGTATGTGAGAAGTATGAACCCTTACCTGCCATGGATTATTGGGGGTGATTTCAATGCTATCACTGAGATCGCTGAGAAGCGGGGGGGTACCATGAGATTGGAGGCTTCTGCTCTTCTCTTTCAGGATAATATTTCTGTTTTGAATCTGGTGGATATCAAGCCAGGTAACGGGCACTTTACCTGGAATAATCGTCGCCCTGGTGAACATGGCATTGCAGAGCGGCTGGATCGGTTTATGGTTTCTTGCTTTTGGGTGGGTGATAGGTGGGTTACTTGCTCAGAGATTTTGGACTGGAGGGGTTCGGACCATTGGCCCATTAAGCTTTCTATCAGCCTAGTTGGGCGGACCCACAAGCCCTCTTTCAAATTCCAGCTTATGTGGCTGCGGGATCCTGTTCTCCATGATTATGTTGCTGAGTGGTGGCAGGAGGGAAGACCATCTTTTGGTACAGCTATGTATGTTTTTTCTAAGCTTCTCCAGTTTGTTAAATATAAGATTAAACGCTGGAATAAGCAATGTTTTGGGAATATTTTTAAGGCCAAGGTTGATGCACAAGCTAAGTTGGATGGTATTACGAGGTTGTTGAGGGAGAAAGGGGTGTCTGAGGCTCTATTGCAGGAGGAATCTAGGGCTTTGAAAGATTTGGAGGAATGGGAATTACGGGAGGAGATCTTTTGGAAACAAAAGTCTCGGATTGACTGGCTTCAGGAGGGGGATAAAAATTCTGCCTTTTTCTTCAACTCTGTGAAGGCACGAAGGCATGGTAACTCTATTCCTGTTTTGATTTCGGATGGTGGAGAGAGTTTGAATTCTTTTCAGAGTATCTCTGATGAGGCCGTTCGTTATTTTTCTAGCCTTTTTAGAGAGGATGTGCAGGGGAACTTGGTAGGGGAGGCACAGGTCCTTTCTTGCATCCCCCATTTGGTGTCTCAGGAGATGAGAGAGGATCTTATGGGGGAAATCACTCTTGAAGAATTAGAGGGGACGGTGTTTCAAATGAAGAAAGGAAAAGCTCCTGGCCCTGATGGTTTCCCGGTTGAATTCTTCCAAGAGTTTTGGGAGATCATCAAGTTGGATTTATTGGAGGTGGTCAAGGAGTCGCAGCGGAATAAGCAAATGCTTAAGGCTCTGAACTCCACTTTCCTGGCTCTTATTCCGAAGTGTGATGGAGCGGATAGGTTGAGCCGCTTCCGGCCTATATCCTTGTGCAATGTGGTGTATAAGATTATCTCGAAGCTAATTGCGAATAGGCTGAAAAAGTGGTTGCCATTACTTATATCTGAGGAGCAAAGTGGTTTTGTAGAAGGCAGGCAGATTCTGGATGGTATTGTTTTGGCTACTGAGACCATCCATTCTATGGCTAATTCTAGGGTTAAGGCTATGTTTATCAAATTGGACATGGCAAAGGCATATGATAGAGTCCGTTGGTCTTTTCTTCAGAGGATCCTTGCTACTTTCGGTTTTGGGGATGATTGGATCCAATGGGTCATGAGCTGCATCACGTCTGTGTCCTTCTCTGTGTTAACTAATGGGATGCACTCGGAGTTGTTTGAGGCTACGCGTGGGATAAGACAAGGGGATCCTCTTTCCCCTTACCTTTCATCTTGCTTGTGGAAGGCTTGGGGCGCCTTCTAAGGAGCCAGGTGGAGCTGGGGCTTATTCAGGGGTGGCGGTGGGGTGGTGATTTACCTCCTTCGTCCCACTTGCAGTTTGTGGATGATACTGCCTTGATGGGAGAGGCTACTGTGAGGGAGGCTACTAATATTCGTCAGGTGTTGGATAGGTATCTTGAGGCTTCAGGTCAAGCAATCAATGAAGATAAGTCTTCCATTTATTTCTTTAATACTTCGAATCCTATTCAGAGGCGAATTGCTCAAATTCTTCGTTTTCAGATAGGGACCCTTCCTATGTCTTACCTTGGGGTTCCTATCTCGGTGGGCAGATTATCGAGGGAGTCATGGCAGCCTATTCTGGATAAATTTCAGTTGAAGGTTACCCATTGGACCAATCATTGGTTGTCCTTT
>VDFB02047397.1:12153104-12219659 GCA_007258455.2 Sequoia sempervirens | reverse complement strand
TAGGGCACATTCCTCACAAAATTAAGTGTTGCATAATATTACTTATGAATGTCAGGATTTATCTCTCAGAATATGTAATTAATTAGGCTTGGATTTGAATTAAAGGGCCAATTAAGGCATAATTAACCTCAATTAATTAATAAAACCCTTGATTAGTGTGAAAGTGTAAAGAAACACTTTACGACACCCCAAATAAGGCAACATTAAGTCCATTTTATTAAAAGGGGCCTAAATGTAATGTGAAGGTGTAAAACACATTACAACACTAAATCAAGGCATAATTAAGCTCATTTTAATGTTAGTTATTCATTTCCAAACTAAGGAAAAAGGGATACTTTTTTTGTTACTATGGATAATAAATAAATAAGTCTCCAACTTAATAATTTTACATTTATTCTCATACTTCTATCTTGTGCCAAAATGAGACCTCTTGAGTAGAGTATAGACTGTATTCATTGAAGCATAAAGGATTTAGATGATTTTTGTTAGATATTGTAGTTGCAACTACCCTAATAGACACATATGTAATGTAAATGACAACAACTCATTTTTTTGTTCAAATAAACTTAACACAAAAATTCACAATTCAACCATCAATACTCTACCCAAAGGTTGCAATGAACATATTTCCTTTATTTAAATTCATAGATTACAAAGTTCCACAACTTCACAACCAAGTGATAAATTGATTTGACAATTTCATTGACAACAACTCATTTTTTTGTTCAAATAAACTTAACACAAAAATTCACAAATTCAACCATCAATACTCTACCCAAAGGTTGCAATGAACATCTTTCTTTTATTTAAATTCATAGATTACAAAGTTCCACAACTTCACAACCAAGTGATAAATTGATTTGACAATTTCATTTGTCAATAAATTCTCCATTTAAAAAAAATTCATAGTAATTATTTTCAATATCAACAAATGTAATTTGCAATCACAATCAAGTTTTATATATCAAGGAAAAATTCAAATGATTTTATTGATTTCACAGTGCACAATCCAACATTTACAATCCATAATTGAACATTGTTTCCAATTTCCAATGCTCTATTTTGTCTTCTATGAAATCTTGTCTTCGCTCAAACTGCATTCACATATTTCTCCACCTCATATTATTTTCCATGCCTATTCTTTGCATTAATTCTAAATCTTTTCTTTCTGAGCAACACATCTATCTTCTATAATATGTTCAACCTCTCTCCTCATTACTGTCCTATCATGTTGACCATGATCCCTTGGGATTCCTGTCATCTTTACTCTATTCATTTTTGTATTGATTATTCTTTTTCGTTGATCTATGCCATGATCAAAATTGAACAAGTAAAATTAAATCCATAAAAATTGAACAAGTTTTTATAGAAATATCTATTCAAGGTTAAAATCGATGTGTGACATTTTGATAATAAATACATTAACAATGTCAACCAATCTTTTTCAAAGTCGATCACCAAAACCAAATATACACAACAATCATAAAATAAAATGGATTTTTTTTTATCGATGCTAATTATGTATGCACCCAGATTCTAGACTGCATCAAACATGCTAGGCAAGAATTTTGTGAGCATAGGCTCACAAAAGTGGAATTGAATGGTAGAACCATCCTTTTAGATTACAAGTAATCTACAATGAACTCCATCGTTGTGGTAGGTGCACACAAAATTATCTTTTTCCTTCTCTTCCAACATCTTGCTGGAACAACTATCATCCTCCTCTCCCAAATCTTCTCTACAATATTCTTCCCTCTCATGGACTCATGTCCACCATGAATCATCCTCCTCCTCCAAATATTCTCTTCTTTACTCTCCTCTTTTGTGGGATTTGACCCACCACAAATCGAACACCTCCATTGGAAGTTTCCCTTGCACTATCCTCTATAACTTTTACTTACAAATATGCAACATCTACATACCAATCTATAACTATATGATCTATATTTATATATACTTACACTAGCTCCTTATTCAAATTAACAATATGCAATTTCATATCAACTTCCTCATCACTAAATTTAAAAAAAATAAAATTTACCTCTTCCTTTTTTGTTGCATTTTTTTCTCATCATCATATACTACAATTGTAGTGCAAAAAATTGTATACCTTAACAATTTTACATTATGTTTTTTCCCCCTTATTTATTTTACTTAATTAAACTTCTAATTTTCCAAATTATGCATTTCAAAGCCTAATTTTTACTATTTTCTAAAATATTGCAAGCATTAAATAAATGCAACCAATTATTATTTTTCCCCCAATCAAGTGTGTCCTAAAAATTTGGGCCAGGACCCACTCAAATTCAAATATGTTGTTAGCAACATTTTAACATCCAAAAATCAAAAATGAAATGTTAGCTTTTGGAATCTAATTTTTGGAAAATTGGATAAACAACTATAAATACCTAGTTATTTTACCATTTGAAATCTAGGATCTAAGAAGCAACATTATTAGACATACAATTGGGAAAATACTATTGTTAAGAGCATTTAAGGACAACATTTCAAAGAACTATTATAGCAATTCAAGATCTGAGATCATCTCAAAGTTTATATGTGTTCATGTTGTCATTGTTTTGTGAAGGCTAACATCTTTTTTTAGGTCTCCAAAGTACTTGAAAGTATTCAAGCAAGAAATATCCAAACTCTTGAAGAGATGTGTATGACTTTAGTCTTTCAAGGCAACCATTGAAGGGTGGTGAGTTGCAGAGCATTGTGATTTCATTATTCCTTTCTTTCCATTATCATTTATCATTGAAATTTTTCCATTGTGGAAGTGGGAACACTTACACAGGGTTTGAGTGAGGCAAGCCCCTATATGGCACAACATTTTTTCCCTCTTTGAATGTGTAGGTTGTAGGTTTGGAAAGGATCAAAGGAATATTGAAAGAAAATTGTCAATTGTTGCATTTATTTTCACCAACCTTGTCATGACATGGAAACTCACTTACAAAATTTATTTGATGACATTGTGACAAGTTTATAATAGGGAATCAAGAGCTCAAATACATCACTAGAGGACACAAAAATAATTTCAAGACCCTCTATCAAAGACCCATTTTCCCTTGGGTGATTGAGTTCCTCTAACATGCTGAATCCATCTTTTGGTGATAGGTACATATTAGTATACAATTTCTAAATCTACTTGAAAATTACTATTTCTGTCTGTTTATCTTCAATATTTTACAATTTATCATATTATGTCATTTAGTCTAATTAGGGAAATCATTCCAAATCATTTCCAATTCATTCTTAAGACTTAAAAGGATTAGATCTAGGTCTAATTGACTCACCTTGGAGGTTGAAAGTAAATCTATGCACCTTGTTGATTTGCATCCCAATGAAATCCTAGAAATGATGGAATTAACCCTAGGTTTTGGAAATTGAACTTAAGGTATCCACATTTTCTATATTTCATTTTGGTGAACTTGACATTTGACATCACAAATTTTTGATTTGGTAGTCTTTCAAACCCTAGATCTAGGTTTTGCATCATTTTTTTTTTGCATCTTTCATTTAGGGTTTCATATTTGCATCATAAAAGTCATAAAAATTCCAAAAATATTGTATTCATATTGGATCATAGGTTTCATTACAGTGTTTTTAGTCATTTACATTAGATTTTTATTTTAAAATTGCATATAAAAAGTGTCATTTTGTTCCATAATTTTTATACATTTGCATTTCCTTTACATTGAAAAATTATTAAAAAAATCATTGTCAAACCTATTTGTAGATAGGAATAGTAACCTTAAACAATAACTTAAACATTCAACTTTTCAATTTTTAGAACCCTAAACAAGGACCCAAACTCTCTTGGGTGACTGTGTCCTTGTATAGGTGCATCAACATAATTTTTCATAGTTGTTCAAGTCTGTGTCTACTTAGTTTTCCTATACACGAAGATCTCTCTTTTAATTTCATAATTGCATATTCTAAAGAATTATATCACTTAGTTCATTTGGTTAAAGAAAGTGCATTGTTTAGGGTTAAAATTCGCATTGAAAAATCAACATTTTTAGTTCTTTTCATCTTATAATTAGTCAGTTGTTACATTTAGATCTAAAATTTGCATTCAACTTTGTTTAAACATTTTCAACATTGCTACATACTTGCATTGTGCTTTAAATTGGAGTATATTAAGAAGATTCTAGAAATTTACTTACTATATTACAACTATCTACAAGTAGAATAAGAATCCTTAAGTAGTGTAGTCTACAATCCAACTTCAAACTTTCAGAACCCCTGACCAATACTTAGACACCCTTGGGCAACCCTATCTTGCTTGTCTTGGCCAAACAATTTTTTTTGAGACCTTTGTTGTTGTGGTTCCTATTTTCTTCTGCTTGCTACTTTCTATTTTTGAGTGTGTTATACTTATTTAACAATTTGGTGTTCATCTTGGGTGCACTTTTGGTTTTGTGAAACTTGCATGAGTTTCACAACTTAGTGTCCTATTGCCAATACTTTAGTGAGATGTAGTTCAAGACTCATGGCATCCTGCATTGTTGGTACATTTGCTATGGATCTTGAGTTCTCCAACCCTTTCACGACAAGTTTTGTCAATACTCAACCCATTTTGGAATCCATCCCTAATGCCACAATTCTTATGACCTTACCATCAACCATTGTCACTAATGTTGAAACTATGGTGGCCCATGTCCCTGAAGAGAAACTGAAACAATTAAACAAATCCTTAGAAAAACTTCAAGACTATGTGAGCACGAAATATATCAGGGTAAAAGCACAAAGCCATGTCACACTTTACAAAGGAAACAACCAACACTGATCCAAATTTTAAACTTGAATCACTAAAGAGTGGCATATGTATTTTGAATTTTGAAATGACGTAAACTAATAAAATGTGTATTTTGTAGTATATTTTATGTTTGTATTTTTTTGAAAAAATTAAAAAATTATTTGAAGATAGTTTTTTTTTATAAATTTACACTACAATTTTGGTGTTGATAAAATGTTGAAAAATGAAGGGACACAAGACATCAATTTTTATATAGTAATTTTTATTATTTTTCCTTCAAAATTTATGTGTATTTATAACTTTAAACTTTAGTGCATATATTTTTTTTTTCAATTTGGATAAATAAATATTAAAATGCACGTGTACTGAAACATTGTTGTTTCCATTTGACATCAAATTTTATATTGATTATTTATCTAAAATAGAAAAAAAATTATACCATCTTTCAATATAGATTCTTTTATCTAGTGCATCATATTTTTTTCATTTTTTTTAATAAGTTTAAGTAGTTTTCTTATCATGGTAATTAACCTAATATTTTTGTGCTGATAACCTAATTTTAGTAAAAATAAAATAGAAAATATAATAATAGTTAAAATATTTAAATATATATGTTTGAAAACTACACTTATGGATCTACAAAAGGGTATTTTTATATTTAAAAAAAATGTTATTTACATGAATAGGAGTTGTTGAAACATCATTTTTTTCAAATAATTTAATTTTCTTGGTAAATTGGCTTCAAAGTGGTGCTATATATGTATTTATCTAACAATTTTAGTTGGAAAAGTTATGGAAATATACAACTTAGTTAGAATGAGTCTTACTAGATCATATGTTTGACCAAAATTAATTTTTAGTTAGAAATACTTAAATTCAATCGTGCCGATAAGTTGGCTGAAAGTGTGACACAACTTTGTACTTTTACCTATAGACACCTAAAAAGTCCTAACTGATACTATGCATCTGATTCTGATTAACTAATACCATTTCTTCCTAAATCACCTTGAACTAACCAATTAATTAAATAATCAACATTATTTAGTTAAAATAAGCAAATTTAGCTATTAATCAAATAATTAAATTTAGTAGATTAATTCACCCTTAGATTCTAACTAATATTCATCATTTTTAATTAAATCCCCTTAAGTCCTCTCATTTGATTAAATAAATCAAATCAAATGTCACAATCCCCTAACCCATTCCAATTAATTAATTCTGAATTAATTAACTGAAAATCACTTTCTAATCATCATTAATAAATCCTCCATCTTTTAACTCCTCAAGAGTTAAATCAATCCATGGTCAACTAACCAGGTAGCACATGAAATTCATTTCTTTTAATTAACTAATTCCTCTATTTATCCTCACAACTTAGACATATTCCAAGGAATACTCCTCCCAACCACCTCCTCATTCAATTTCCCTCCAAAGGTTTCAAAAACCTATCACATCCTCAATAACTTCTCTTACATTTTCAATAACTCCTCTTACATCCTCTCACATCTCCAACCACATTCAATAAATTCTTCTTACAACCTTTCAAATCCTCAACTATTCTCATTTATTCCTCTTACATCCTCTTTACTCACACATTCCCCAAAATGTGTTCCACCTCCAACCATTAGCCTTGTGAAAAGTGTCACATTCCTATTTGCTCCCATTTTAATCCCACATTTACCAATTTCATTCTCTCTTCAACCCTTTAATCCCATAAGTAGAGTCTTTCTCTACACAATATGCATCCACAATCTCATGCAAGTTCATTATGCTCATTTCATCCATCAATCATCCAATTGCTATCACTATCTTTGAGGGCAATTTGCATTTATCAAATCCATTTTCATCCACAATCTTAGGCACTGTTACTCTACTCCAAATTTATCAAGGATCTTGAAGCTTATCAAAGGGATTGGGAAAGGGCCACTTTCCACATCAAAGTGACACCAATCCCCCTATATGATCGGGGTTTGATCTATTTAGTTTGTTAACATGCTTTCATTTAATTTCTTTTGTTGTTTTGTTTCATGTTTTCATCTTTGTTTGATCAAGAATCTCATAGGGAATGATGTTTGTGCTAATTTTAATGACTAACCTTGTTTGTTTTGTCTTTGTTTAGCTTGGTGCAGATCATCATTCACATTTTGGCACTAGAAGGAGGGCTAACCAGTTTATTTTGTTGAATTTTTCTTAAAATTCCATTTTTGTGCAACTACAGGGGAGCGATGCATCCCTTGACTCGTCCAACATCACCTTTTCTTATAGTGTCTCATTTGCTTCTAGTGCCACTTTCACCACATCCAATCTGTTGCAGTCTGGTCACATATATTCTTTCTATCTTCTATCTTATTTCTGGTTCTGACAGAGCACCGCCTTTGATATTGCACCGCATATGCTCTCTTTGTCCTCTATAGAGCATTACCTTTGTTGTTCAATAGAGCATTGCCTTCATTTTTAGCATCATGTTTGCTAGTTTCAAAGTGTCGCATTTGTTGCATAGCGTTGCCTTTGCAGGAAAGGGAGGAGAATTAAATTGGAGGCCTAAAAGCATTTTTTAATGCTCTTTGTAATAGCTTAGGCTTTCCAATTCTGCCTTTCATTTATGTTTTAGGACCAACTAGAGTTATTTTTAGGCTTAAAATTAACAAAAAACTCAAGCTTTGTGAAAGTTGGTTTAAAATTGAACATTAGCAACTTACTAGACTTTGATTTTGGGCTAAAATTGAACAAGAAAAACTCATATTTAAGCTTGGTGCTCTAAAAAGAATTCATCTTTATTTTTGGCTTAGAACGAACTTGTGCTTTCATTTTTTTTTATAAATTTTTTGCAATTTGTGTCACTTGAATGCATATGCACTTCTCTCCCTCCTCTCGACGATCTTGAGAATCAAAAGCATTCCATTGACATTGGTTGTCTAAAATCACCCACACATTTCAATTTGGATCTAAAATTGAACAATCATGCGAGTGGAAGGAGAGGCATTGTGTGTGTTCCCTCCTAGTTATTTAGGTGGTCAAACTACAAATGTACTTCTTCGATATTGTTTATATTTAGAGGTCCTACCTTGGTGGAAAAAAGTACTCACCCCAAGGGAATGACCCAAGCAGTAACAAGATAATGCCAAGATCTTCCAAACTGCCATATAAATTTGTGATTGCAAGGAAAGTTTGCAATCAACGGGAAGTGGTACATGATAGCTCTCCCATAGTATCTTTATGATGTGAAAATCCCTTGTTCTAAGGGTTGGGATACATCTTGATGGATTTTACAATTGTACCCCCTAAACTGGATGTCCTTACTACAACCCTTTGTTTAAGAGGCCAAAAATCCTTAATACTTGTTGGTGCAAGAACGGTTATTCTGAAGCTGCCTCACATTTGTACTATTCAAAGTAGAAATAGAATAAATCCTCAAGGTCTCCAGATCTTTAGGATTTTGAGATTTGGTGGTCCCAAGAAGTGTGTGTCATGGAGGGGAGCTAGTCTTGCCAAATATCTAACTGTTCGCTTTATCTCAGTGTTTGGAGAAAGATCCAAGTGATAATCCAATAAAGTATAGCCATTTCTATCCTAGGGTTGTGAAATTTGTGAGTCAATCAAATACTTTGCTTGGATCTCAAACTTTGAAACAAACATTAAACGAGTCATCAAAATTTCAAACCCTTTGGAAAGAACAAATACCCTTGAAAATTCCAAATATTACTGCTTGTCCCTAGGGATTTTATCCTTAGAGGCTTCTAAATATTTGGGCCCATATCTCAATTTGTTCTCTCCAAATTCAACCTAGGAAAACTATGGCATTGATTCTTTGATTTTCACATAATGGATCTTTTGGAATGAAAAGGCGTTGAGACATAGACATTTAGTTTGGAATTTAAACAAGACAAGTGGATGTGGTAAAAACAATTCATTAATCAAGATGAAATCAATTGAACCTCACACATGTGCTTGTTTATCTTTGGTCTTATGGTCTTTCAAGCAAACATTGATTTGTTGGTTTGAAGTACTCTTAGGGAAAAACATGTTCTTCACTACCTTGTTCTTGTAAACAGGTCCCTTTTAGGTTCATTTAGGATCAAATCAAACATTTTTCCCATCTCCAAAATTTATCAAACCCATCTCACAAACAACCTTTGAAACTTTGGAAACACCATCCATGTTGGACTTTTGGTAAATCCTTAAATCAAAATCAAAATCACCTTGTTTGGCTAGGTGTGTGTGGATGAATCCTTCTTCACACATTTAGTTAAATTATCACCCCCTTTGGACAAGTTTACCCCAAGATATCTTCTAATATCTTGGGATCTACAAGTCCATTATCCAAATCAAATCAAACCAAATCCAAATCCAAATCCTAAATCCTAAAGTCTAGTATTCCTCCAAAGTTCTTAAAAGTTCAAACACCCATATCACTCACCCCTTTCATCCTTCATCTCATCATTGGTCCTAAATTCCTTAGAGGTCAACAAGGTCAAAACATAAGAAAAACATGGAATATAAACTTGATTCATACATCATGAGTGATCTAAGTCAACCAAACTATCAAAGCCTTACAATACCAATTGATTATCAAAACTCACTTTTATACAATCCATACATGGGATCATTATCCCTATTTAAACCTCAATGATACAACAAATTTGAGTATGCCCAACCTAAATTTTGGAACACCTTTCCCTATGATATATTTAAGTCAAATTCAAAACTTACAAATCTATCAACCAAACGATCAATACACGAGTCTTCAACAAAACAAAATTATCCCATCCAATCCATACATGCCAAATGTGAATATACCAAGTGCAAACTTATCAAACATGAACATATCAAATACACACTTGGTGAACTATGGGATAGATACATTTGCAAATAAAACCAATGTTGTTCAAAATCCAAGCAATATATTGACAAATCAATGTATTGATCCAAGCCAAGATAACCTCATGCAAAATCAAAGTTACCCAAATCAAAGCAATATGTTTCCCAACCACAACAATGTTCCATGTCAACCTATAATGCAAAAGATAAATATCATCCCAAATCAGAACATTGTCCAAAATCAATTTGTGCATGATCCCATACAAATACCCCAAGTGTATATTCCAAATATGCTTGACCAACAACCAAATCAACTATATCAAGGGTGTCAAGATCAAAATCAAGAACAAATTTTGTGAAATCAAATTTCTATACTTAGAAAATTTGTTGATTCATATCACCAAGAGACATCTCCACCCCAAAATCTACATACTCCCCCATTGGTTAAACCATGTCATCAAAACATTGAGTTGTCTCCATAACCTCATCAAGAACAATATATTTGATGTCAATAAGGTAGATATCGGGATCAACAACAAACCCAATCACCACATTTCCAAAATCAATCACGACAAGGTCAATCTCACCACGTACAAACCTCACAAGATAACAAATGTGAATACACTCCTTTGGGAGAGCCAATTGAATCTGCATTACACAAGCTAGTTAATGCAAAACTCACCACTCTTCCAAAATTAAGTGCTTTCAACTTTGTCATAAACTTCCCTCAAAATAAGGGTAAAGCTTATTTTCAGTATCATAGAGAAAATCTTCATAAAACATCAAATTGTATTCAACTCAAAAATATCATCAAAGACCTTATTGATCAACTAAGAATAACTGTTAAGGATAATGACCAAGATTCAACCACTAATGATAGCAGTGACAATCTCTCCACCACAACTGTTGAGGACAATGGTCAAGATCTATCCATCAATGAGCACCTTGGAGATGTTTCTACCTCATCCAATGATCAAATCAACATACATCAAGAGTCACTTTTTAATCATGATCAGGATTCACCAATAATATGCAACAATGATCTATTTCAATGAGTATTAGAATTATTTGATCCTATTGACATAATCCAAGATCCATCCACCAATGATCATGATGACAATGTCTCTACATCAACTAATGAGTTAGAGGACATATCTCAAGAATTTATTCCAAAGCATGATTACCATCTTTCACCAAAGTCTAGCAATGGTCCTTTCCAAGAAATACTGACATCCTTCAACCTTGTGGTTGCATATATTGAAGGAATCCTCAACTCAACAAGTGATCCAAATCCACTTAAATATCAAGAGGATATTGAGCCACTTCCCATGCCTAATGACGATATCTTAGAACCCTTTGTAAGCAGTCCACCCTTGGAAATTGAACCATGTCAAGAACTTGATCCAAAGTACGTCGAAAGCAGTTCCGAAATAATTTAAGATTAAGAATTCCTATCTCCAAGATGGGTGATCCCACAATATTGGTTTACAATTTTTGGCCAAACTGGACACTGAACTGCTTCTTTCTAACAAATCTTCAATTTCAGACACCTATAGTAGCTACACCATGAGGAATTTGAAGATGATGCAAACTAGTGATTTGTGAAATTTTTTCTGTAGATTCTAAATATTATTTTAAAATTTTTTTTGGAATCAAATTGCACTTCTTTTTCTATCTCCTTTGAAAACTAGTTTTTTTCAGTAAACACCATTTTTAAGGAATGGTGCTCACCGTATAACACATAATGTTTCTTCCATGAAGGATAAAATTCTATTTTTTTCAAATTTAGATTTGTAACTATGATATATAGTGCTTCCAATTGGTTTCATAGTGTTTTATTGAATATTTTTTACTTAATCAAGTTTCAAAGTCAAGCCAATTACAATTCAGACATAGGCGGATTGTATAACACATAATTTTTTTTGTATATATCAAAATTCTTTTTTTTTTTGTTGGATCAAGGACTTCAATATCTGGTGTACTCATATTTTTCAAAATTATTTTTTGATAATCTTCTATTTTTCCACATGTGCAGAACATAGAGCTTGATTTTCGATGAAAAACCTACATTCACAAGAAATAAAAAATAAATATAATAATAAAAATAAATTTATTTAAAATTATACTTTTTGGGAAGCTTATAATAAGGACTACATAATTACAAAAAATAAATTTTAATTGAATTAATTTGATCCCCCAAAAGGTAAATCAAAAGTGGTTTTTTATAAGCATTTTGCTAGGTGTAAAGGAGACTCTGTTAGAGGTATGGTTTAAAACTAGCAGGGTTCTATCCAAAGGGGTTTGATCTAAGGTAGTTTGATCAAACTCTCTTAAATTGTAATGCTTGAAATGGAACTTTTAAAGGCTTAAATCATTATATTTTCTAAAAATATGTGATTTCAACAAAAAATAGAATCTCCTAGAAATTGTAAACCAACTTTGTGGGATCGGCCAGATAGTACAATGATATAATGAACACTCTCCAATCTATACAAGATGTCACAAATGATGATAATATCCATATAACACATAATCCTCCATCTACCAATGAGATTATTTCTTTGGATGGACACATAGATGATCTTCATTTAGAAAAAAATTCCTCTACTCTTGACATTATTACACAAGAACATGAGGTTATTGATTCCTATAGTCAGGCAGAGTTGACAATATTAGGATCAGATATATCCCAAATTTAGATTGAGGACATCATGTATGAATATATCCAACATTATCCACTAAAGGAAATATGTCGGACCAAATAGGATATTCTAGAGTCAGTAAAGCAACAAATTGAAATAACATCATCTGTAGTGGTCATTTATGAAAGGATGCTTGCTAGACAAGACATCTTGAAACCAAAAGAATCAAAGAAAAAAGGTGATACTACCACCATACTGGGGGAAACTATGTCTCAAATAAATGTCAACATAGGGAGCATGGAGAATCCTTATGATGAAACCAATGCTAATACTACAACCAACCACATCATGAATCTTCATCCACCCATCACCCCATCCAAAAATTGGGACCAACATCAAAAGAAAGATTTGAATCAAATCACAAAGAAAGTTATCGAAGAAAAAGAAGTTGGGAAGCATAATGGACAAATCAAATACACATGGATACCAAAAAAATACAAAGATAGATCATCCCTACGAAACTCCACCAGTCAAAGAAACTATGGGGAAAAATCAAAAAGGGAAATGTATCCATCCAAGACATCCACAAAAGAAAAAGAAAGCTTCCCAAGAGATGTACAAAGTATATCAAGTAGTTGGTCCTAATTCCATGCACACTTCTGTATCCACCCATTATTGCTCATCCTCCCAAGTTTCGAGAGTCAAAGGTTCCAAGCTGTCAACCAATCCATCCCCTATTCCTAAACACACTCCACCATCCACTTCTCCATGCATGATATCCAATTCTCACATTGAACATGTATTGGTAGCCATCCTTCATCATAAGGATTCAAAAGGCATTCTATTGTGATGTGCGCACAAAGACAAAGTTAACTCCTATATCAACAAGGTAGATCAGGAACCTCAAAATTTGTATTCAAATGCATGTATCTTGGAAAAGTAGCTTCTTCAAGCAGGATATCAATGGAACATTATGAAAAAAGCATCTACATCGACACCACCAGGTGGTTTAGCATGAGCTTAAAATATTTTAGAAAAATAAACAAAAAAGTCATGAAAATAGTAAAGATAAAAATCGTCCTCTAGTGAAAACCACTACGGTGGCACTTTGGGCAGGTACCATGATGAAAAATTGGCAAACAAGCATCATGTGTAGAATCAAGCACCTACGTGCACTAGTTCAGGTGAAAGCATCTTATCTCATCCATAACAAATCCAACATTCCATCCATCTTATCCATAATAAATCCATTCATCCAATCCATCTACATCCATCTTCCAAAGTATCTCGATCTTGATAAATTTTTTGTGCACACTTTACACTTGCTTATGGTAAACATCTTGACATGGGTCATATTCATTGATCCTATCCTATCCAACATTATCCAAGCCATGAAACATTATCCAAATGAGCATTCTTTATTTGAATGCCTTATTTTATCACAAGATAATCCATATCCATCCCTCCATGCATCCATCCAAGTATCCACCCATGGCATTCCATACATTGGTAGACATTGGGGGTAAATATTTACATCTTGCTTTGGGAATAAATCTTGGTCTATATCATCCAACTTATGTGGTGATCTAAACATTGGAAAACGTGGAATCAAATTGGTCAAAGAAATTATGAGAAAAAATTCCAAATCACTAGCCTATGACATGTTGACAAGAAGATGTTCCTTATCAAGCTTTATCTTTCATCGAACATCAATCCAAACAATCAATATTAGTTGTATCTAATTTTCACTTTAGTGTCACATCAAATCATTCAAACAAATTTTGTTCCAAACTGAGCTTCACAATCAAGTGATCAATCAAATCCAATCAATCCATCATCATCTCGGGATACCCTTCCCAATCCTCGTGTTGCTTAACACTATCCTTGCATTGTTGTGTATCCTTAACAATGTTATCATCATTAATCCATCAATCTGATCAATCAACCCTAGCTTGGTTTTCAACAAGATCCCAAATAGATAATTGATATAGTCACACATATGCATATCCAAATCGTTAAAGTCATGCAAAAATCCAAAAACATTCAAATCATATAAAAATCCCAAAACAGGTCAAATAGTCAAAAACATGGTTGTCGAACTATGTCATCTCTGAGCTTAAATGTAGGCAAGGATAATCTTTGATCAACCCTCGAGACAAAAAAAAAAAAGCACAAAAATATTTAAATAACCCACAAATCCAAAAAAAAGTCTCAAAACATTTCAAAACTACCAAAAACATTCAAAAAACCCAAAATCACCTATCCCATTTCACGTTCATCTGCAATAAACATCCACTCACAATAAATCAATCATCATCTCCAACCTTTGGTAAAACAATTAGAGACAAGTCTAGCAAATTAAAAGTGAAAAATCAAACATCAGGGTCTTAAGTTTAGGTTAGTAGGTAAACAAGTTGGTCAACTCTTGGTATCGGGCGCTACCACAATAGTGGTTTACACTTTCTGCGAGATCCTGATTTTTGCTGAAATCACATATTTTTAGAAAATATAATGATTTAAGCTTTGAAAAGTTTAATTTAAAGGATTCCAATCGAATAGGGTTTGATCAAACCACCTTATACCAAGCCCCCTTGGATAGAACCCCGCTAGTTTTATACCATACCTATAACGGAGTCTCTTTTACACCTATCAAAATGCTGATAAAAAATCACTTTTGATTTACCTTTTGGGGGATCAAATGAATTCATTTAATTTTTTTTTTGTAAGTATGTATTCCTTATTATAAGCTTCCAAAAAAGTATAATTTTAATTAAATTAAATTTGATTATTAAATTTATTTTTTATTTCTTGTGAATGTAGGTTTTTCATTGAAAATCAAGCTCTTTGTTTTGCACATGTGGAAAAATAGAAGATTATCAATTTTTTTTTTGAAAAATATGAGTGCACTAGATATTGGAGTCCTTGATCCAACAATTTTTTTTTTGAATTTTGATACATACAAAAAAAGTTACGCGTTATACGTCGCACTATGTCTAAATTGTAATTGGTTTGACTTCGAAATTTGATTAAAGAAAAAATATTCAATAAAAAACTATCTAACCAAGTGGAAGCACTAGATATTGGAGTTATAAATCTAAATTTGAAAGAATTAGAATTTTATCTTTTATGGAAAAAAAATTATGCGTTATACGGTGAGCGTTACTTTTTAAAAATGTTGTTTTATGAAAAAAACTAGTTTTCAAGGGAGATGGAAAAAGAAGTGCAATATGATTCCAAAATTTTTGAAAAAAATATATTTAGAATCTACAGACAAAATTTCACGAAACTCTAGTTTGCATCATCTTCAAATTCCTCACGGTTTAGCCGCTATAGGTGCCCGAAAGTGAAGATTTAGTTAAAAAAATTTATTTTAGTGTCTAGTTAATTATTTTAGTGTCCAGTTTGGCCAAAAATTGTAAACCACTATTGTGGGATCACCCTATCAATAGCCTATCACCTAGTTAATCCCAAAATCATGGGTGGGTGCATGAAGTTGGGTTACACTTTTGTGGCCAATTCCAAATTTTTTTTGAAAATGACATAATGCGAGCACGTTATAACACACTCACGTTATGTCATTTTAAAAGAAAAAATAAAGTGAAAGTGATTCATTTTCTATTGTCTGTTTTTCTGCTCTGCCCATGGCCAAAAACCCTCATTTTCACGCTCATGTTCTAGGAGGAAGCATTCTACAAAATTCATCAACAATAGTTTCTTTATCTTTGCAAAGATGGTGCCACAACGACGAAGAGGTGCATGAGGTAAGTATTGTTTGCTATTTGTTTTGAATTTCTTAGTTTCAAGTTGATTTTTTTTTGTTTTAGGTTAGATTTGATTGTTTTTTAAAAATTTGTAGGAGATGCAAATGATCCTGCAAATCCTCAAAATCCTCAACAAGAAGAACAGGAAAATCCTCAACAAAATCAACCTCCCCCACCAATCACTCAACACCTCTGGCACTCAACAAAATTTGAGTGAAATTGAAAACAACAAAAAAAAAATTGAGGATATTATCAGTAGGTTGAGTGATCCAAATGCTTCAACCACAGAAAGAATGACCCTAGAAAATTCAATGAAAGAGATGTTAAAAAATGTAGATTCAATAACCCAACAAAATAACAGAATGGCAAGATAGGAGGCAGGCAACTAGGGCATATTATGCAAATAAACTATCATATAAACAAGTAAAAGACTTAAAAATTACTAAAGGTGATTTGTGCTCTTTATTCATTGACCCTAGAATAAATCAAAATCTTAGCCTCAATGTGAAGATGTTTCCTATTCATTGGTGCCACCACCAAGAGATTAGGAACCGTTTTTATAATAGGTGGTACTTGGTCTTTGATTACCCACTGTGCAACAATTGTGAAGTCCCCCAATATTTTCTTAGGAAACTATATAGTGAGTTTGTTTTGAACCAAATCCCAAATTATTTTGATATGAGGGAGTTCCAGGGGAGAGGTGGGGGGTCGGCTCAGGATAGGCCCAGTGCACAGCTGGATCTTGCACGACAAGGGAGATGCCTCTCGCTAGGCTGCCTCATGAGAACATTGTTATGCCTACCATTATGAAGGAGAGTGCCGACGTAGAGACATTGCAGGCGATCAACACTTTGACCTGGAGTGTCATCCATCATACTAGCCCTATTGTACAATGCCATCCAGGGGAGTCTTTGGGTGGTGGCCTTCGAACCCATGTGTGTCAATCATGTGGGGCGACTTGTTCATATGACCCCACCGGCACTCAGGAGGTTGCTACGCAGGATCTGTATGCTGCTATAGGGATGGAGAGGATGACTGAAATTTTGCATCATGGATATGGCATTGATACTTCATGTAAAAGTCAGCATGTTCATTGAATTTAATTTATTAAATTTTGACTCTAAAATGAAAGATTAACTAATTTAGTTTTTATTATTTTAATAAAATTGCAGGGTCACAGTGTTGAGACTGGATACACCGGTCCTCCACCTACTTATTTATGTAGTACACCTATCAGTGGGGTATGTAACTAGTAAATAATTATAAATTTATTACATGTTAATAGCATTGTTTTACGAATGGTATTTTAATATGTGATTTTGGATGTTGAACAAGCTAATATTGGAGGTTTCAAGCAAACACCTCCTAGTGCCAGTGGATTTACTCAAACGTACACAGAGGTAATAGAATAAAGAGAACTTAACTAATGAATTCTACTTAATAGATTTGTGTAGTTTATATTCATATTGTTGGTTACGTTGCATTACACATCATTCAAACTCAAAGCATTACTTCAAATTCTATAACTAATAACTAGATGTTGATAGATGAAAAAATTTCAACTATATAATATAGTTGTTTAGAAAGTCAACATAAGCAACACGATGCAATTACTTCACATGGAGGCATGTGCTTGCAAAGGTTCACCAGTATGACAAACTATGGATGCTTGGAAAAAATCTATGAAACCTAATAGTAAGAAATATCATAGACAAGGCAGTTAGTGATGTAAACCATCATATCAAAACACTCAATCATCAGGGTACATCTGATGCAGAGCATCCAAAAAACACCATCAACATCATTTCTTCAAGGTCCATTTCAATCCCAAATAGAATTAGGAGAAGATCAAATATAATTTCATCAGAAATCTACTTTTTATTCAACCAAAATCCACTCAAATTATCTTAGCCATTCCATTGGCCATCATTCATCATTCCACTAATCAGTATTCCAATTGACTCATTCAAAGAAAAAACCATATTAGAAAAAATTGACTTAATCAATTAGATTCACATCATTCCTAGCCACCATAAAAACAACATAAACCTAATTATTGACACTTGAAAAATTCATCCTTTCATTTATTCACCAAGGCAACAAATCAACTAAACCATACCTCACTGTTATCAGTCCATTATCAAGCACTATACTCACCACATTTTGACTACAACAGTCTATTTATAGGTTACAAACTCTTGCTACAACAAAATCTTGATTATCATCTTGTGGTTATTCACCAATTTGCTCAAAAGGCTTCATAATACTCACCCATCCAACCATCAAAGTCACCAAACCTGTCTTATGTACACCTTAACCAAATTTAGTAACATCAATCATATCATTATTTTGATAGTAACCAAGCACTCAATATCATCCTTTCCACTGTTTAAACAAACATCTTTGTTTTGATAAGACAATATCATATTCCTCTAGTAGGTCTGTCAACCATTGAATCGAGTAGTTACATTCCTATCTCAAAGCTTATTAAAAAAATCAATACACATTTGGAAACACTTTCCAGCACATCACAACATATCAAAGTTCTTAGACGTTTGACATAAAGAAAATCATCCTATTTCAGACTGTCCTCTAAAGAAGGGCTAGTAGATTAGGCTTGTTTTAAAAAGGAGACCCCTTCAAAACCATTCCAAATCACTCAAAACCTCAAAACAGTCTTCAAGCATGTCTTATAACTCAATATTTCACCATTTATAGGGATTGAAAACCATTGAAATGTTCTGATCCAATAAACCCTCGTTTATAGGGTGTAAAAGCACAAATCAAGGAGGGTTTTATGAAAAATACTCTTGCAAACCTCTATTTCTCTAGCCACCACCTGGAACATGATTTTTTATGTCTTCCAAGACCTTCTACATCATTTCCAAGCCTCTTCAAGCTTTATTTATTCATGACCCATGACTTTAGCATCACTTTGTGTAGGAAAATCCTCTATTTTCCAGTGTAGCAACAACTCCACCATGGTATTCTTTCTTTTCCCTACACTTACAATAATCAAAACATACAAAACATCCTAAAATTAACCTACTCCAATTTTCTTGACCTACATTGGTGGAGTAGTGAAGAAAAACCCTATTGGACTCTCAAACATGCTTCTAAAAAGACTCTGTCGGGCACTGAAAAGTGCCTTTTATTCTTTTGTTTCCTAAAGCTAACCTTCCAAATCTTGAAATTGGAAACTAACTCCTCTTTACATTTTTTCACACTATTATTTAACTTTGGGTGTTCCTAAATTACCAACATAAGATATTTCCTTTTCCATAACTATCTTTCCATCAGTTGAAACTACCCCTTTTCACCCTTAACATTCCCAATTTCCTTATTTTTGTCAATTTAACAACTTTTAACAATATTACATTATTGCATTGTTTGCATTTTCCCACTTTGACCACCTAGAACTTACCCATAACCTTAAATACATTCAAATAAGACCTCATATGACCTTCAACATGCACTTTACATCATTTTTCCATGAACTTTTGTGATTGACTCAATACAAATTTGAACACTCATTCCTTTTGCAAAATTGAAAAGTATTTGATGACCTAGGTGCTCCTGCACCAACATCTGACCCAATTGAATCAGGAGAAGATAAAATTGAATAAGCAACTAAAATTTATTTATCTTTTCATCAAAAATCACATTGTTTCATTTGTAAACCACAAGGCAACAACAAGCCAACTCATTTCAATACTTCTTATCATCCTCAAGCTTCAAACATCTTATTTATCAATAAAAATGACTGATCCGTGCACAAGAAACCTAATTAGAGTCACTAAACAATCCACTCTTTCATCGTTCACCAAGGCACCCTTCCACTCAATTTGCTTTAGCTAGGAAAAATAGTAAGCATGATAATCAAAAATATATGGATAGGGAAAATAGTAAGCATGATAATAAGAAATATATAGTTTAATACTTGTAGTCAAAATTCTACTCATTAGATCTCATACATTATAAGTCATGTGACATGGATCGCTATTGTAACTTTTTTGTGATTGAATAATTTGTTGTTTTATTTTCAGATGTTGGTTGTGGAAACACCTCGAAATGTTGCGAGGGCAATGGATATCGGTGTTTCATCCACTATACAATCCTCAATGGCTCTGATAGGGGAGGTATGAGGCAAATTACTAAATTTCAATTTACATTCGTTGTTATAGATGTTAGTTCTAGTGAAAAATCAAACCATTATTGATTCATAGTTTAATTCCTATTTGGATGGTTTATACAGGGCTTGAGCATGCCTCAACATCAGTGTGAAAATATTTCCATCATGGAGAGTGATCGTGAGATGGCTATAAGTGATTATTTTGTTAAATATATCACTTTTTATAATGTAATTTCTATATATTAATGTCTTTGCTTCTTATTGTAGCAGTTAAAACTTCACCAGGAGCTAAACTCTAGGAGCAGCAGGAGCACTCCTCGAGCACATAAAAAATGAGTGACAAAATTATCAGCATCAGATTGCCAAACAAAGGGAAATAATTTATTTCCAGAGCATGGAGAGAAATGAATTTTGATTCCAGAGCCCTTTGTTGTATGCCTAGACATGACAATTTTGTACATATTTTGTATTGGATATATTTGACATTGTATGCCTATATGGCATTCTCGTAAGCCTATATGGCTATTTTGTAACTATATTTTATACTTATATCAACATATATTGACGTATGCGTACATGGCTATTTGGTTAATACAAATTTTTTTTATCGATATTTGGTGTCCATATTTGAACTGAGAATTTATGACACATCTGTAAAGAAACAGAGGAATACTACAAACTAAAACACATTACACTTTTGTTCTCACTGACTTGATTTACTCTCCAACATCTCTCTTCTCTCATGTGAAGAGTTAGAACTGCTTGGCCATGCCTTTGCATCATTCAGGAAGTTTTTCTCTTTTTTACAATGTCAAAAGCATGGCTGCATAGAGATTAGGCAAAAGACTTTTCCTTTTAGATTAGCAATGCATGGAAGTTTCAAAAAGTATCATTGATATTACAAAAACATATGACACTTATACCATAGCAGCAAAAATATTTTGGGGAAAAAATCGGAAAACCAAAAGTATAATTTTTTTAAAAAAAATTAGGAAAAAGTCTAGAAAAAATTGAAAAAAATCAGATTTAAAAAAAAAGGTAAAAAAAAGTAGAACAAGAGATAAAAACTTATTTTAAAAAATTTAAAGGCATTTCCATAGCATAGAGATATATAGAGCAAATAAAATAAAGAGTTTAACTAATAAATTGTAAAAAATAGATTTTTGTAGTTTATATTCATATTGTTGATTACATTGCATTGCACATCTTTCAAACTCAAAGCATTGCTTCACATTGCATAACTAATAAATAGATGTTGATAGATGAAAAATTTTAATTACAATATAGTATTTACAAATTCAACCTAAGTAGTTATGCAATTACTTCACATTGCATAACTAATAACTAGGAGCGGCTGCCAATTGCATTTGCTTGTCATGGCATTCTATGAGACCACATTTCTTTGAGGCATTTTTTCAAACAGTTCACTGCCTTGTCTATACTACCACATTTTTGATACATGTCTACCAAAAAAATTTGTCAAATAGTTCACTGCCTTGTTGCTATGGCTAAAAGCCTAAAAAAAGTGCTTTCAAACAAGCTATGGATGCTTGGAAAAAATAAATCAAAAGCATAATAGTAAGCAATATCATACACAAGGCATTGAACTCTTTGAAAAAATGCCTCAAAGAAATGAGGTCTCATGGTGATGGAATTCCATGACAATCAAATTCTTTATTGTCATGGAATTCCATCACCATGAGACCTCATTTCTTTGAGGCATTTTTTCAAAGAGTTCACTACCTTGTCTATGCTAACACATTTTTCATACATGTATATCAAAGCATTTTATCAAATAGTTCATTGCCTTGCTGCTATGGCTAAAATCCTAAAATAGGTGCTTTTGAACAAGCTATGGATGCTTGGAAAAAATCTATCATAGCATAATATTAAGCAATAACATAGATAAGGAAATGAACTATTTGAAAAAAATGCCTCAAAGAAATGTGGTCTCATGGTGATGGAATGCCATGACAAGCAAATTGCTATGGATTGCCATGGCATTCCATCACCATGAGACCACATTTCTTTGAGGCATTTTTTCAAGCAGTTCACTGCCTTGTCTATGTTACCACATTTTTCATACATGTTTACCAAAGCATTTTATCAAACAGTTCACCTCCTTGCAGCTATGGCTAAAATCCTAAAATAGGTGCTTCCAAACAAGCTATGGATGCTTGGAAAAAATCTATCAAAGCATAATAATAAGCAATAGCATAGACAAGGCAGTGAACTGTTTGAAAAAAGCCTCAAAGAAATGTGGTCTCAATGGTGATGGAATGCCATGACAATCCATATCAATTTTCTTTCATGGAATTTGTCATGCCATTCCATCACCATGAAACCACATTTCTTTGAGGCATTTTTTCAAACAATTCACCGCCTTGTCTATGCTAAATTTTTCATTAATGTCTACCAAAGCATTTTATCAAACAATTCACTGCCTTGTTGCTATGGATAAAAGCCTAAAAAAAGTACTCAAACAAGCTATGGATGCTTGGAAAAAATATATCAAAGCATAATAGTAAGCAACAAGCTATGGTCTCATGGTTTTTTTTCACGCGAAAATCAGCGTGATTTTATTCACATTTTTTTGTAGGTTATAAACACATTTTTTTGGGCAATTTTTCTGTTTTAAATGACATTCAAGTTTATGGTGGTTTTGTTGTTTAAATGATGATATGTGATATTCTAATCCTAATTCATGCTTCTAGGTTGCATAGATATATATTTTGTTTTACATGTTTTTTGTACCAACAAACCCAAAATGAATTGAACCCCCCTTCAATTATTTTTGGCCAAACTCAGTGCACCGAACCCCCGAACCAACCTCAAAACCTATTCCAACAATCTTCATTTTTCCTGCACAAACTTAATTGACCACCAAATTATGCTTTGCCCCTTGACTTTACCCATGTTTACTCCCTCAAACCTCTCTTTTTCATTCAAAACCCTTGTTTTTCCCAACTAGGGCATGTCATACCATAACATACTTTTGACCTCCCCTGTCCTTGCAGACCTTTTGAACACATCAAACTCCACAATCTCACCCTATTTCCAACCTATTCTAACTTATTTTCAAGCAATTTCTTCTTTTCACCTCTTCTAGCCTTGCTTTTAAGGAGCCTCAATTTTGAATTTTCAACAGGGGCAGCATTAGCAATCTCTTCCAATGCCCTTACTAATGCTATTTTCTTATTCCTACTCCCTATCCTACTTACATCAGGCCCATATCACTGAGACACAACCTGAACAATAGGTGGAATGCCCTATTTCAACATACTACACTCAAACCCTTAAGGGATCGATCTGGTTGAACGTAGCTCAGAGCGATTCCACGTGTTTGGGTGAGAAAGAGGACCATGCCTAGCGTGAACATGCCTATTTAGGTGAATTGGAATAGTTCATTTGGTCACACAAGTTGCAAAATTAAAGTTGCACCACTTTGCAACTTTCCATTGCTTCCATTTGACACTTTTTCTATCAACTAAAATATGGACACCACGGAAAAACCACTCCGAGATAATGAAAACTGAGAGAGGTTATTGTAGAGGGGCCCAACGCAATCCCATGAGATCAAATGAGAAGTTTCTAAGCATCACGGTGTCTGAGTAACCTCATGCTGATATTTGCAGCCATTTTGCCCTTTGGACCCTTAAGAAATTGATCTAGTTGAACGTAGCTTGGAGTGATTCCGCATGTTTGGGTGTGAAAGAGGACCATGTATAGCATAAAAATGCCTATTCATATGTGTTGGAATAGTTCGTTTGGTCACATGAGTTGCAGAACAAAAGTTGCACCACTTTGCAACTTTCCACTGCTTCCATTTGACACTTTCTCCATCAACTGAAAACTAGACACCACGGGAAAACCACTCTGAAATAACCAAAACTAAGAGAGGTTATTGTAGAGGGGCCCAACGCAATCCCATGGGATTAGATGAGAAATTTTTAAGCATCACAGTGTCCGAGTAACCTCATGCTGAAGTTTGCAGCCATTTTTCCCTTTGGACCCTTAAGGGATCAATCCGGTTGAACGTAGCTTAGAGCGATTCCGTGTGTTTGGGTGCAAAAGAGGACCATTCCTAGCATAAAAATTCCTATTCAGATGCATTTGAACAATCCGTTTGGTCACACGAGTTGCAGAATGAAAGTTGCACCATTTTGCAACTTTCCACTACTTCCATTTGACACTTTTTTCATCAATTGAAAACTAAACACCATGGGAAAACCACTTCGAGATTACGAAAACCGAGAGGTTATTGTAGAGGGGCCCAACATGATCCCATAGAATTAGATGAGAAGTATCTAAACATCATGGTGTCTGAGTAACCTCATGCTAAAGTTTGCAGCCATTTTTCCCTTTGGACCCTTAAGGGATCAATCTGGTTGAACGTAGCTCAGAGCGATTCTGCATGTTTGGGTGTGAAAGAGGACCATTCCTAGCGTAAAAATACCTATTCAGATATGTTGGAATAGTCCATTTGGTCATACGAGTTGTAGAACAAAAGTTGCACCACTTTGCAACTTTCCACTTCTTCCATTTGACACTTTTTCCATCAACTGAAAATTTGACACCTCGGGAAAACCACTTTAAGATAATGAAAACCAAGAGACCCCAAAAAATTGGCATCCTAAATTGGCCTGTTTAAAAAAATGGGTCCAAGAAATGGGGTCTCCCGGTGATTTACATCACCGGGAGACTCCATTTCTTGGACCCCTTTTGAAAATAGGCCACTATATTGCAAATTTCACCAAATTGGCAAGCTAGTCGATAAAATTGGCATCCTACATTGGCCTGTTTGAAAAAATGGGTCCAAGAAATGGGGTCTCCCAGTGATGTAACCCATTTTTTGGACCCACTTTTTCAAACAGGCCACTACATTGCCAATTTCACCGAATTGGCAAGCTAGTGGGTGAAATTGACATCCTAAATTGGTCTGTTTGAAAAAAAATTCACTTGGAGACCCCATTTCTTGGACTAGTTTTTTCAAGTAGGCCAATTTAGGATGCCAATTCTTGGATCCTCAACCCTCATCCCTTAATTGCTCAAACCTCTACCCTTAAACCCCTAACTGTCAACCCCTGTACCCTCTACCCTATACATTGGGATTATCGATTTCAGTCATTCCGATACGTAATATCGCATACATCATCACCATCACATCGCCTTGCCCATGTTCGCATATATCGGTGGCTCGTTGAACCATCATCTCCGCCCATCTTTCGCCCATCGCGTCATCATCGCTTTATCACGTCGTTTATCACATCAGATGATATGTTCAGGTCATCATCGATCTTGGCGGTATCTGCCCATCATCACGCCCGATCATCGCATAAAATTGTCGAATATGTTTCCGTATAATAAAATATCGCGCGCAATCATGTAGGCCCATCGCATCATCGAGATCTTTTATGTCACCACCCTCTCCACTATCCTCCCCTCTCCACCCTCCACCCTCCACCCTCCACCCTCTCTCCCCTCTCCACTCCACTCTCCACCCTCTCCATTCTCTCTCCCACCCTCTCTCCCATTCTCCCACTCAATTTTAAGATAGTAAGAAAACAATCCTTCTAACTTCCAGTTCACACAACAAATATCTCTTCTTTAACAAACCAAGATATTTCTAATATCTTTTCCCAAATATAGATTTAAAATTAAAACTATTTATTTATTCTAATTTACAATTAAATAAATTATTTATTTTAATTCTCAATTAATTTAATAATTAAAATTACCTAATAATATAACTTAAATTAAATTAATTAATTTAAAATAAAATCTCCATATTAATTAAATACTTAATCACACATATAATTTAATCCATACAATCTAAACTTGTACGATAAATAAAATACCAAGACCAACATGGATAAGGAATATGACCAACATAGGACTGACGACACATTGTGCTAGGGTAAAGGTTTGACAAGGTTAAATAGTTACTATCTCCCAATCATTATTGTTGAGTAGTGGACATGCTCAGACCTGTGAAACCAGGTGAAGCCGTTGTCTTGTACCTGCAAACCTACAACAAAAGCAAAAGTCGTACATGTATACAGATAATAATTCATACACACCATGAAGAGAGAATCACAGAAATCATAGGGCACTCGCAAGCGAGTGATGCAATACTGTTCTCTTCACCAATATAATGTCACATCAACTGACGGGATAATATTTCAATTAACTACCATAAGCATATATAGCAATGTCATCACAACTAAGCATCTATGCAAACATAAAGCATATTAAACATAATCACCATGCATATAATGTATCATCACATCCATATAGTCTATCATCGCCCCACTGTCAGTGATAAAACAACCATAACATAAAATAAGGTCCAACAAAGTATCCGATCTATCAAGAAAAACATAACAAAACAGAGGTGTGTCACATCCTCCCCCTAGGATCAGGCTTACTCTTGGAAGCCTACGAACAAGGGTAGAGCTCCCTCATCCTGGTAGCATCTTCCCATGTAGCAGAAGTGTCATCTCTAGGATCCCACTGGATCCTCACTTGCTCAATATCTCAACCCCTAAGGTCAAGTCTCCTGTGTTGGGTAATGACCACGGGCTCCAAATCTAGCTACCTGTCCTCTACTTGTAAAGCAATCCAATCAAGGATATGAGAAATGTCTAGATGATAAGGTCTAAGTACAAAAATATGGAACTCATTGTGGATGTGTGAGATACTGGGCAGTAAAGCAAGGCAGTAAACAACTGGCCCAATCTTCTCTAGAATCTCAAAAGGCTCGACAAAATGAGGTGTGAGCTTAGAACCCTTTCCATAATGGATGGGACTCTTCCTCGGTCACCCACAACAAACTGACGATCCACATGGTGTGCATCCACGCACTTCTTCTGCCTATCCTGTGCAACTACTAAATGTTATCTGATCTGAACCACCTGTTCCTCCATATCCTGAAGCATATCAGGACCCAATAAAATCATGTCCTCCAACCTATCCCAACTCAATGGAGTCTTACATGGCCATCCATACAAGGCCTGAAAAGGTGCCATGCCTATAGAACTCTGAAACACGTTGTTATAAGCAAACTCTACAAGATAGAGATAATCCTCCCATCGTGTCTACTGGTCCATGACATACATGCGAAGCATATCTTCAAGGATGATTGACCCTCTCAGTCTATCCATCTGTATCGAGGTGATACACTGAACTGAAGTTCAATTGTGTCCCCACAGTAGGCTGTAATGATGTCCAAAGAGTCATAGTAAACACAGGATCCCTATCATAAATAATCTGACGCAGAATACCATGCAACCTCACAATGTCCTCCATGAACACTCTAGCAACTGACGAAGCATTATAGGAGGAATAGATAGGTGATGAGTGTTCCACCTTCGTCAACCTATCTACTGTCACCATAATCACATCATGTCGTCATGAAGAGTTGGCTAAACCAACAATGAAATCCAATGAAATGATGTCTCATTTCCACTCAAGAACCAAATGAGGCTATAGAAGACTAGCCAGATGTTGGTGTTCAGCCTTAACTCACTGACACTCCAAACACCATGATACATAATTGAAGATATCTTGCTTCATATGTGCCTAGAAATAAAGCGGTTGCAGATCGACATACATCTTCTTCACTCCAGGGTGAACTGAATAAGGTGCCCGATGTGCCTTTTTTTCAAAATCAAGGTACGAAGCCCTTCTAAAGATGGAACAAATATACATCCCATGTATCTCAATAACCCATATGTCTCCAATGAATATCCTGAGTACTTGCCATCCAAAGTCCTTCCTGACTCAATCTTAGACCTTACCTCTTGGTACCAACTATTTGTAAGAAGTGCGGTAAGAATCTGGCTCCTCAAATCTATAGTAAGAGTCATCTCAGATAGTTCATGCCTCCATCTGCTGAGAGCATCGGCCACAAAGTTCTCCTTCCCTTGGATGTACTTCACCTCAAAATCATACTCACAAAGGAACTCCATCCATCGCCTTTGCCTAGAATTAAGGTTAGGCTATGTGAAGATGTACTGTAGACTCCGATGGTCACTGTGTAACTCAAAATAGTGCCCCAATAAGAAATTTCTCCATCAAGTCAATGCATGTACAACTGAAGCTAACTCAAGATCATGCGTGGGGTAGTTCAATTCATGATCCTTGAGCTTGCACGACTTGTACACAATGACTCAACCATCCTGCATCAGTATCACTCCTAACCCCTCTAAAGATACATCTACACAAATAAAAAAGTCTCTTGTAGGATCTCGTACCACAAGGATCGGTGCGCTAGTCAACCTCTCCTTCAATGTTTGAAATGCAACCTCTCTCTGCTCTGACCAATCAAACTTCTTCCCTTTCCTCTGAAGAGAAGTAATAGGGTGTCATACCCTAGAAAATTCCTGAACAAAATGCCTATAGTAACTAGCTAACCCCATAAAACTACGTATATCTCTGCCACATTGGTGGGCGCAGGCTAATCCATGATTGCTTGGATCTTAGCAGGATCCATTGCAATACCTTCTCCTGATATAACATGACCAAGACCTACTTGACCTTGGTTTTGAAGAACTCACATTTGGACAAGTTGGCATACAACTTATTATCCCTCAAACACTGCAATACCTGCCTCAAATGTTCCTCATGCTCCTCAACAGTCCTGGAATAAATCAATATGTCATCGAGGAATACCACTACAAATCTATCTAGGTATGTGCTAAAAAGCTTTGTGCATTAGGCTCATGAATACAGATGGTGCATTCGTCAACCCAAGCAGTACCACTGTGAGCTCATAGTGGATGTATCATGTGAAAAACACTGTCTTATGAATATCAGACTCTACAATCTGCAACTGATGGTATCCTAACTTAAGATCTATCTTAGAAAAGACTATAGCACCTTTTACCTAATCAAAAAAGTCATCAATCCTGGGTAAAGGGTATCAGTTCTTGATGGTGACCTTATTTAACTGTCGATAATCTATGCATAGATGAAGAGAAGCATCCTTCTACTTCACAAAGATCACCGATGCTCCCCAAGGTGAGACACTAGGGCGGATGAAACCCTTCTCCAACAACTCCTCAAGTTGAAAGTGGAGCTCTTTAAGCTCCTGAGTTGTCATACTGTATGGGGCTCATGAAATGGGTTTGGAATGAGGTAGAATATCAACCTTGAAGTCTATGAAATGCTGAGGTTGCATCCCTAGAATATCATCTAGAAAAACATCTACAAACTGTTGAAGTATGGGGTGTCTATCTATAGACACCTTCTCTGAGGTCTCTATCACCCATCTCCAAATCATCTACTATCACAACAAATAACTGGCACCCCTGACAAACACATCTTCTCAGCTGCATAGCCGATATCATCCTCAATGATATAGGTCTTTGGACCCCTACCAACTCAACCTCACTACTTGATGCATCAATGTATCGTATCAACTTGTGTCGACAATCAATCATGGCCTTATGAGCATCGAGCCAATCCATCCCTAGGACAATGTCAGAAGAACCTAATGGTATAATGCAAAGATCTACAGTAGTGTGGAAAGAACCAATCTCCAACCTACAATTCGGTACAAAGGAATGTACTGCAACTCTAGCACCAGACGCTAACTCAACTTGCCACTTACCCTTTTGCCTTACTATTCCCAATCTATCACATGCCATGACAGATGATGAAATAAATAAATCAGAGGCTCCTGAATCAAATAACATGGTAACTCTCTTACCCTGCAACATACCTGTAGTCTCCACCACTGTACTCTGGTGGTTAGCCTGGTGGTTGTCAATCACAACAAATACACTATGTCCTTTTCCTGCATCACCAACAATCGAATCTGACACCGCTGGCCTTTATGTATACCCTGATGTGCCCTTATTGGGACATTGCCGAGCTATGTGACCCTGTTGGCCATAAGAAAAACACCTGGTAACCCTACCAAAGCCTCTACCTCTAGAAGGTGCACTGGATTGCTGAAAACTACCCCTAAAGGTAGATTGAGTACTCTATGCTGGTTGTGCATTACTGAAGCATTTGACACGCCTCTAGTTTTGATCATCTCTTGACTGATATCTCTCATTCTATCTAGGTGAAAAATCCTTTCATTTTCCCTGAGAGTTCTGGTACTATCCACTCTGTGCTGGGGTCTATTGTGCTCTGGGTGGTCCAACTCCCTAAGTCTGGCCACTGCATGCATTAGGCCCTGCAGCTAAAGTACTGCCCATCTGCACTCCAACATGACCTCCTAAAGCCATCACCAAATTCTCCTCAATAAGCCTGGCCTTATCTACCGCCGCCTCCATAGTCTTGGGTTCAAAAACCCACACGCCTCCACTGATCCAGGCATTTAAGCACCTAAGAAAGTGCTGCACCAACATGCCCTCATCAACCCCAATGCATGTGTAGTGTTTGAGCTCATAAAAATGATGCTCATATTGTTCCACTGACATAGTCATCTGTCATAGAGTATGGAACTCATCACCACGACACTGTCACCAATTATCAAAGATAAATCTAGCATGGAACCTCTCTAGAAACATATCCCAAGATACGATACTGATATCAATATGGAGCTTCTGCTCCTCTAATCTCCACCATGTGGAAGAAAAGCCTCTCAGGTGCATAATCACACATCTGGCTCTGGTGTTGCTACTATACGGGTGCATAGCAAAGCATCTGTTTAGGTCAATCAGCCAGGTCTTAGCCTCTAAACCACTGCCTGATCCATCAAATAAGGGTGGTCGAGCTCTAAGTAAATCTCTCATGCGTGTAGCTACCACTACCTCTAATTGAGCTAGTATATCCCTCTCTCTAACAACAATCTACTCTACTTCTTGCCTCGGTCCAAGACGGGTAAGAGTACCCTCTAACAATTGACGCAATTGAGTGCCCTCGACCCCTAGTGGATCTAGATACTGAATACCGCCTCCCGGAATGTTTTGGGAAGCCTGTTGTTCCTCATGGTATGAATCATGAGAAACATGTGGAGGTGAATTCTGTTGGCTACCTCCATGTCTGCCTCTACGGCCATGACCACGACCTCAACCTCTCCTAGGTGGCATGATCCTGCACAAACACACCAAGGTGTAAGACAAGATATGCAGCTCAAATCCTACATAAACAACTTAATGGTTTCCAAATTAACTAAGAGTTCCTAGTGTTTAAACCTAGGCTTTGATACCAAGTGTAAAACCCCATCCCACAACCTAGAGGAAAATGCAACACTGTAGAAGCACAACAAATTTTTTTCTTAAAAAGAGTAACAATGGAAAGTGAAGTAACCTACTCTAACACATACATCCTCTAGGCCATGCAATGTGTCTACATGTGAAATTCCAAAATCACAAAATTATTCTAAAACATAGTATATGGAATTAACTCCTAATAACAAAATATAATAAAGCATTCACCATTCCATAATAAATCTAACACATAGAAATGTAATGAGCATATTTCCACATATACAACATCATATAAACAATATATACCATTTAATCCAACGATGAATAGATCATACATAATGTTACAATTACATCCCAAGGGTTTCTCCTTGATTACAAATAAGGAATACAATATATAGTGGCCACTATTACAAAGAGAAAGAGAAGTACAAATCCATAGAACCACATGAGCTCCTCGAACAAGAAGATCTCGCCATCACGAATAGGAAGAGAAACTCAATAGTGGAAGGTGTACGCCACCTAGCCATGTGGTACTTGTAGGCCCAACCCCCATGCTAGGAGATAGTAATGTTTAGGTAACCAAGACAACCTACTACCTATAAACAAAGGAAAAGTATAAAACCACACTAAACAAGTAAATACAAACACAGGGTTACATTGCTTCCAGAATCACTAAATCAAGAACAATTATAGTACAATACAAACTGACTGCTGTCATAGGAGGAGTGTCATCACAAAGGGTGCATTGGTTATCCTAAGGAGATCTTCCTAGGTCCCAACCCTCATCTTGGGTTATCCTAGTAACCTCTTAAGAACTCCAGCCCCACATGCACACCAGTGCAAAATCGATTATCTTTCGAGAAGACAAGATAATGATCTTGCCATTCTAGGGCTTCCCGACTCATCTCAAGTCTAAAAAAATCCCTTGAGGCAATGAGCGACGCTTCTTACCAAGTTAAATATGTTAACTACCCATTCCCCTAATGTAGGTTATTTAATTTCCACTGATTACACTGACTTCCACATGAGTTATCCTAGGACCACTTTGTGTCCTGACCCTCATTGAAAGCCACTCCCCTAACGACAACACAATAACTCATTCTACACCCAAGGGTAGATAGTGCACAAACTGATAATAACATAACACAAGAGATAACACATCCCTACGAATGTCCAATACTGAAACCAACTACATGCACTAGCCAAGAAAATCTCAAGAGCGAATAACAAAACAACAACCCCTTTTTCAATTACAATTTGGAAGACTTACATTTTCTCTACAACAAATATCCCCCACAGTACCCAATTACAAAAATACTAGAAGTTACAATAAACAATCTCATGTAATTAAAAGCACTACTATTCAGATTTCCGAAATCCAATAGATCAATATCTCACACTAAAATACACTATTCAAAACACAATTCCCATTAATAATCCACAACAAAATTATATCAAAAGTTTAACTACAGTTTCACAACCACACATAATATCTAACCCAATTTCACAATTAAACTAATTAATCATTTCTAATTAATTAATCTTGCTTGCATACATTTATTGTAATAAACAAATATTAAACAAATATATTTAATATGTATATATATAATTAAATATAATTATATATAAACATATAAATATATTATTTAATTATAAAATCAACTACACCATAAAAGAAACTCATTTATTTAAAAACCAAATCCATTTACTTATAAAAATCATTTAAATAACAACATCAATTTAAATAAATATATTTAATTATATATATATAATTATGTATATATACATATATACACACAATTATATATATATATAATAAATATATTATCTAATATATAAAAATGAACTATATTTACAACTATATAAAACAAATATATATATATATATATATATATATATATATAGATATAATATATATAATATACATTATATATTAAAATATATAATATATACTACATATATTATATATATATAAATTATATATATTAAACAAAACACACAGTGGTACAAAATCGCAAGCCTGGCCTGCCTGCACAGGCAAAGCCTGTGTGGGGGTTGGCTGCTATGTAGCCTTCCCCACAGGGTTGCAGCCTGTGAGCAGCACTGGGCACTGCCCACATTCTGTGTCCCTTTGTGGGGTGGCTGTGGTAGCCCCGACCTCCACCATAACTATTGTTTAAACTTGCGATTTTATTAATATAAAAATCACCATACAATTTGACAATAGATTTTGTTCATATAAAATTTTTCAGAATAAATTTCAATAGGAAAATTTTATGAAAATATACAGTCATATTTATATATATATATTTGTATATGTATATGTATATATAAGTTACAATATATATATATACATATATAAATATATATAAATTTATCAATGAATACTACAGTTGAACAAATTTTCACAATACTTTTCTACAGGAAAAAGATTTATAAATTTATCAGAGTTTCCCTAAATTCTCAAATATTTCCCTTGAATTTCCTATTGTGTTAAAATAAATCATTTTCTACAGAGATCTATAATTTCCTTTTGTATCAATCTATTTCAAATGACCAATTTACATAGAGGATCTAAATTGTTTTCTACAGAGGTTCAATTTTCACGGCAATCTTTTAAAAACAAAAGCTTCTATAGTAATGAAAACCTCTTCAATCTTTTCCAATTTGCATTACAATAATTAAATAACTCTTTCAAATCAAAATTCACAAAAACAATTAAGGAACCTATTCCAGAAGAATTGTTGCCTTGAGGATTGATGTCAAGCTTCTCTGTAACCTTCAATTTTCCAAGATTGCCAAAGCTTCCTCAAGAAGAATTGCCACTTCCCAGAGAATAGAAATAATCCACAACCAAGAATATAAGAAACTAGATTCCTAGAATTATTAGAAAGATTCTAAGATCTACAATTTCTTCAACCACAAAACAATTCTTTTTTTTTCCCAAAGACCTCTATCTTCTTTTTGCCATGAAAACAACTTCCTCTTTTCTCACCAATTTCAATCAATCTCTTTGTAAATCAATTTTAAGACAGTAAGAAAACCAATCCTTCTAACTTCCAGTTCACACAACAAATATCTCTTCTTTAACAAACCAAGATATTTCTAAGATTTTTTCCCAAATATGCATTTAAAATTAAAACAATTTATTTATTCTAATTTACAATTAAATAACTTATTTATTTTAATTCCCAATTAATTTAATAATTAAAATTACCTAATAATATAACTTAAATTAAATTAATTAATTTGAAATAAAATCTCCATATTAATTAAATACTTAGTCACACATATAATTTAATCCATACAATCTAAACTTGCACCATAAATAAAATACCAAGACCAACATGGATAAGGAACATGACCAACATAGGACTGACGACACACTGTGCTAGGGTAAAGTTTTGACAAGGTTAACTAGTTACTATCTCCCAATCATTACTGTTGAGTAGTGGACACACTCAGACCTATGAAACCAGGTGAAGCCATTGTCCTGTACTTGCAAACCTACAACAAAAGTGAAAGTCGTACATATATACAGATAATAATTCATACACACCGTGAAGAGAGAATCACAAAAATCACAGGGTACTCACAAGCGAGTGATGCAATACTGTTCTCTTCACTAATACAATGTCACATCAACTGACGAGATAATATTTTAACTACCATAAGCATATATAGCAATGTCATCACAACTAAGCATCTATGCAAACATAAAGCATATTAAACATAATCACCATACATATAATGTATCATCACATCCATATAGTCTATCATCACTCCGCTATTAGTGATAGAACAACCATAACATAAAATAAGGTACAACAAAGTATTTGAGCTATCAAGAAAAACATAACAAAACAGAGGGGTGTCACATGTTCACTAAATTTAGTATGATTACTGGAATCCTTCCCTTCTTCATTGTTGGGGTTTTCTTCATCCTCATTGGGTGGAAATTCTTCTTCCCCTCTTTCTTTTCCCCTCACTTCTTTTGCAAGGTTTCCTATCCTTACATTAGTTTCATACATGATTGCTAGAAGACGGTCCAACTTGGCTTCAACATTATCCAGACCTTTTCCAACTTCTTGACTCTCTCTAGGATTAGTTCTTGTCCTAACCATTGTCTCAAGTAAAATTATACCTGTTGATTCATCTTTAATTAAATCCTATCATGGTTTATTAAATACATAAAATATTTCACAAAAGAAAGTAATCATATAAGAATTTAATTGAGGTTCTTATACAATTTATTTGATAAAAACATAACTTTTCATTTATACACAAGGATTTCAATATCCTTTCTTTTACATAGAATGAATAATTAAATAGTCAAGAGGAGAGTATCCATTGGATTCACTCTTAGATACATAACTATGTGGGATATAACCCTCCAATTCTTGCTCACGTCTATCCCAGAAAGGATAGTAACCCTCAAATTTATCTTCTAATACATAGCTTCGGGGAACATATCCCTCTGATTCACCATTAGAGGCTATAAAAATAACTTCGGCCATAGGTATAACTCGAGGATCCTTAAATATCAATGTTGGCCTAACACTACATTCTAAGGGCATATCCTTGGAAATTAATAATGAGTCTAATTTGGGTGGAGAAACAGATGGTAGGTAGTTGAAATTGGCATCATCTCTCATCCTTCTCTTTTCTTGACTAATTTTTGAAAGGGTGTGATGAATATTCTTAGTATCACATAGCCAAATTGCATTGTCATGATTGATTCCCTCTATGGTATGAACATATGCTTCTCTTTCCTTCTTGGCCCATACGTAGCACTCATTTCCAATCACTAAATTTCTTGCAATTAACCTGAGATGCACCATCCTAGCACAAGAATTTCCAAACGTTAGACTCATATTGTTGGAAGTGAAAACATAATGAGCATATAGGTTCCAGAGTTGAACCTAGTAGCTCTAATACCATATGTAACATGCCTATTGTTTTACGTAGTAACTTTCCTATATTTTAACCTAAAGTAAATAATTAAAACATCTAACCAATATGATCAATAAAAATTTTCTTTTCAAATATAATGATAGCATGCACATTTGAAACAAATATCTGTCCACACTTTCCCATTGCATTAAATCTAAGTATTACAACATTCCAATGTATTGATTTCATAATAATAATAACATGATAACATTTCTCTTTTACAATCTCTCCATAGAAATGGATACAAAATACGCATACAAGGCTCCTTTGAGCTTTTTGGCAATAGATGTATGAATGGTCTAGGTATCCTCCATCAAATCTTGGTCGCCAACTAATGAGGAGAAGCATCACTTGAAAGCACTTTTGAACCACCAACCTTGGACTAACTGCGGTCCTAGGCTACACATCCACCAAACTTGGTAGATGGCACTACCCTTTGATGAGAAGATTGGTTTGGTAACCTCATAATAAATTTGACCTTTCTTGAGCTTGGTGTTGTGTCCTACATATCTATATCTATCACACAATGGGCACAACCTATACATATGACATTCCCTTCCTAGTATGTAAACCTAGATCATAGTGACAGACACTATAAACAATGGTAACTTACACTACTTTGTCCAAAGTATTCATCACCCAATCTTTAAGTGGACATCATATAATTCACCCACCTTCCTACCTTGATTTGTATTGAATATTCATAACCTATGCATAGGCTATCCCCTTACGCCATGGAGTAACCTTAACCGCATGAATAACCTATAACCCTTTAAGTTCACTATGACACTTCTACTAAGTAATAAAAGAAACTCAATAACCCAACTTCCCAAATTAAGGTTCAAATATATAAGCCCTACCTTTGTATAGTATTTAATACTAATATAAACACCCACTCCTCAATGTGGAGTATGTACAAACACTCAAATAATAAAGTTTCCTAAACTAGAACAACAATAATTCTTTCACTTTCACATAAGAAGAAAATAACCTTTCCCTACATTATCCAAGCAAAGTATTCAAAGAACATAGAATATTTTTCAAAACATTCAAAACACAAAAGAATAGAAATTTGCATGCCTGTATATGCAAAGCTCCCAAAAGATCAACTAGTTTCCTAGATTATCCTTACTCAAAGATTATCTTGCAACTTAGCAACAACACATCCTCTTTCTAAAACTTCCTCTCTAGACCTCCAACAAAATCTCTCTCAAAATGACTCTCAACTCAAAAAATCAAGAAATAGCAACTCAAAAAATAACCGTAAGAATGAAAATATGCATCCCAAATGAGGTAGATTTCACCTCTATTTATACAAGAATGTGAGTAGTTGAAGGCTAGAAACTAGCTCTTCATCTTGCCACATTTGAAACAAATGGTTCAACTTGAAACCATAAGGTGGCAGATTTGAAAACAAAGACTATGCAATTTACATAGCTAGTCGTGTCTTTCATGGACAACATGTAAACCATTGAGAAATGCAAGGTTAAAATGCTCCACAAGTCGACTACACTCAACCAACACTTGCAAGACTTATTCTACTCTCCTATGCTAGACATTGCACTTAGTTACATACTTCTATTTGTATTTTTTTTCTTCATATTTTGGCACCACATAATGGTACACTCCCTATTTTGGTGTTTCTAGTTTAAGTCCAAGTTAATGCTTTGTTTTGGCACATTAAAACTCTTATAGTTTGACCAAGTCTTAATAATTTAAGACTCTCTCTCTATGTTGTGTGTGGCCTATGTTGGTTATAGCGCTTAAAAACCATAATGCAAATATTATTTACCTTTATATGCTGCCAAAGATGTATCATTTAACATTTAAATATTTCATGCAATGTTGATAAATTAAGCGCAACCTATTATCATGCACTATCACTTATATTTTTGTGCTCCACTATTTATATGTATTATGCGCTTTATAAAGCATGCACATTGGTATATAAACTAGCGCTTTAAATAAACATTATATTATAATATATAATATATATACATATATAATGTTACATGTTAATATATGTATATATATATATATATATATATATATATATATATATATATATATATCAACTTAAACAAACTCATAGAATGCATCATTCGATATTCGAATGCATATACCATATTAGTTCATAACTCACAAAATGATAATGCATGTGTATATATATACATATATACATGTTATATATATGTATTGATATGCTCGTATGGATGCCTCTATTTTCATCAATACATATGTATGTATGTATATTATATATATGATTTCCTTGATAATTAAACACATATATATATGCAACCATATTATGTATGTATATTATATATATGATTTCCTTGATAATTAAACACACACACACACACACATATATATATATATATATATATATATATATATATATGTCACCTTTTCTGATCAATATTCTCATGCATATGGGTAATCTGTCTATGAGCATGTGTAGATATGCCTATCTATGTATACTTATGCATGTATTTACTCATGTGCATGAGTTTATCATTTTGACACATGAAAATATACATATATATACATTTTATGTATATATCCCATCGATTAAATGTAAATGCATAAAGAAGAAATCACTCAACACAAAAAGAATCAAAACTTTTAACCCCCAAAACAAGAATGATCACAAATAAAACCCTTACTACTAATCATACTCAAACATGACTAGAGGTAACTTACTATTTCCCAAGCTATTATCCTGACTTAACCAAACTAGAATTGCATGTGTGAAAGCTCAATTTAGGTCTTATCAAAGGTTACTAGACCAAGTTCTTCTCTTGTGTGATGCTTCCCCTCTCTTCAGGAGGCTTGATTATATTCATGCATCCAACTTAGTACATTGAAACAGTAGTTATTTGAATGTTCAAATACATTCATTTATATCATATATTTTACAAACATAATCATCATATATCATTAAATTGAATCAAACATTACTTCTTCATATTTCCAAAAGCACATAAGCACAAATACATTTATTTAAATAATTTTCACCCAACTAGGTAAAAGTAAATAACTAGTAACACAACGGGGTGTAACATATCTTCTCTGCATGTTGCAATTGTTCTTCCCATGATTTTACCATATGACATGATCATCAATGTATACCAAAATGTTTTTGAAGAAATAGGTAGAAGACTAAATTCATGAGGCTTTGAAAAGTTGATGGAGCATTAGTGAGATCAAATGACATTACTAGGAATTATTAAATACCCTCATCTATTTTAAAGTTAATGTTGTGTTCATCCTCCTTATTTAGTCAGATTTTATGGTAACCTAAACATAAATCTAACTTAGTAAGAAAACTATAAAATTTAAGTCATAGTGGATAATGGACTTTGACGCCTCCCTTGATGTTGTGTGAGGATTTCATTTATATCTTGTTCAAAATCTGCCATCTCTATGTTTCTTTCTTTACTCTATGTTTTGAGGTTTATGCTCTTTTTTGGCCTCTATGTGTCTTTCCTCGGTTACATGGGACATTTTGTCTATGTTTTGTTCCCTCAACTAAACTTATGCCATAACATTCTATGATACTCTTATGTATTTCACTTTCTATTAATATTAATAATTAAGGCTTTTTTCCTTTTATCTAAAAAATCACCAATAAAAGGAATATGAAACTTATCCTTAAGAGTGAACTTTTTGAGTTTCATATAATATAAGCACATTCTCCATGAATGGTTCTTACTTTTCAGCATAGCTAAGTTATAGATTCATAGGGAAATTTATTGGGATAGATATTGCCTAAATCTATCATTTCCCTAACTATTTTTTAATTACTAACTTCTATCCACATGAATAGTGTTAAGGTCTAATGTTAGGAGGAATACTTCTATGATCATGACCTCTCTAATTGGATATGAGGGCTACTATGTTAACTTTGTAGAGATTGTATCATTATAAATCTATAATTTTTTCCATTTGTATTAAAATTCATTAATGAGTCCTAAAAGTTGGACACTATGCAAAACTATTTAAGTCACTACACTCCCAAAACTACATTTTCTCCTTTAATTGGGATATCAATATTTTTTAATGTAATTGATAATCTCCCATTGAGAGTTTTATATTATAGAATTTAACACTAAAAGAGAGTCGTTTCCCTTAAGCTATCATAACCTAAAAATTAGAGACTAGACAAACAAAATAATTGAGCTCATTAACCAATATGATATCAATTAAGTTGTATGTATGACTTATATCAAGTAATGATTTCACATTTCTTTTTTTGATATAACCAAACATTTTAAGTGATTGTGGTGTGCTTGGACTGTTAAATTTGTGTTAGAAGATAGAATAACTTTATACATGTCCTTTAAATTTTTATTCTCAAGTTCTAAATTTAATCAAACTATTAAAATTGTAGAAATTCCAAGAACACCCATCAAAAAAAATATTTTTTTACTTCAAGATTCATTTCTTACATACCTCAATTTGGTAAGAGGTCAATACCAAATTAAAACAAGTGCACAAGGAGTTTAGTCTAGGATTTTCATTATTTTACTTTTGTAAAGGAGAATATGAATTGGGCTAAGTAGAGGCATGGGGTGAACTAGGGTTTAAGAACTTTCTTGTAGGTTACCATGAATTTCTTTTGAAGCTCCAAACCAAAGTTATTAATAGGGTACAACACATTCATTATTACATTCTAGACATGAAATTAAAACACATCGAGTTTAGAGGAATAAGATATTGGTACTGGAAGTGAATAGTCTATTTGGATGTGAAATATTAGATTGACTAGTATTCAAACATGTGATCAATGCTCAAAGTGAAAACCCTAACTAGACAAATAAGAAACCATAAAGCAAGATATCTCTAATTGGTTATAAATATAGGATGACACATGAGGGTAATTCAAATTGAGATGGATTTTTTTTTGGTGTATGTGCCAATAGTTTTCTCCCCCCATTCTTTGAGTTTCATTAATTAATTTATAAAATAATTTTGTGGATATGTAGCTAAGATCATGTAGTAGGTAAAATATTTTCTTCTAGATTTTTTAATGAATATATATTTTTTACTATTTCTCTAAGTGGAAACATCCTTAAAAAAAAAAACAAACAAACATGATTAACACAATTTTGTGAAAAAAAAAAGATTTTGTTCCCAAAGGTACTAGATAGGTCTTTTCTTATAGAAAGACTAAGGTGTACTTATTTTTTAAAATCTTAAAATATGTATTCTTTGATAGTTTTATGTGTTTGTTGCAATTTAGGCACTTGACAAGGTTAATTATGAGAAATTGTTCCTATTCCTCACAAATAACATTGAAGTGAAGAAGATTGTATGTAGTAATTTTGGATTGAGAATCAAATTTGAATAAATGGAGAGTAACCATCAAGCTTGTCCATTTGGAGTTTGAAATTTTTTAGCTCAATTTAAAATTGAGACACTATTCAAGTTCAATAATAAAAGGATGATTTTTATAGAAAGAGGGAAGGAAGGACAAATAATATTGTTGAGAATAAACTGATTTATAAAGGTAGATATCTCCCTAGTAATCACCTAACTATTATAAGAAAGTTTGAATTCATATTAGAGTTGGTTCTAATTATTTTATTGTAGAGTGGGTAGGTCCTAGAAGTCCCTAAAGGTTTTAATTTATTTTGTTAAGACCTATTTACTTTTGACTATTTCAAAGAGAGAGAGAGAGGGGTGCTCTTCAATCTAACTAGATGGTTCCACTAAAATGAAAAGGAATTGAAACTGAAGTCATGTCTAAGAAAGTAAAAAAACCATATGTATGAGTTTTCTAAAAATAATCTACCAAGATTTTCATCTATTATAGAAAGAGGGAAGTAAGGCCAAAGAATATTGTTGAGAATAAACTAATTTATAAAGGTAGATATCTCCTCAATAATCACATAATCATTATAAGAAAGTTTGAATTCATATTAGATTTGGTTCTAATTATTTTATTATAGTGTTGGTAGGTCCTAGAAGTCCCTAAAGGTTTTAATTTATTTTGTTAAGACCTATTTACTTTTGAGTATTTCAAAGAGAGAGAGGGGTGCTCTTCAATATAATTAGATGGTTTCACCAAAATGAAAAGGAATTGAAATTGAAGTCATGTCTAGGAAAGTAAAAAAACCATATGCACAAGTTTTCTAAAAATAATCTACCAAGATTTTCATCTATTATAAAGTACGATATAGGAATTGTGATTTGTTCTACCAAAATAAGTTTATTATTAGTCATGAGCACAGTCTCTCATACTCCCTTTGGAATAACTAAGGATCTCTCTTATAGAGAAGGAATCTTCCATAGTTTTTTTTCTTTAAGAGTATATAAAAACCATTTGTTCAAGTAGAAAAACCCACTTAGTTCAAGAGCTCAAAAGAGCTAGACCTCCTAAATGAAAAAATTGTATGCAATGAATAGTGATAACTTTAAGAAATACCCCCAATTTTGAAACCCCTATTCAGGATGAAATTAATTCTATCCTAAAAATGCTCAAGCCTGAGGAAATGGTTAGTGTTGCGGAAAAAAGTACAGAGGGTCTTTTTACCGTTCTCAAATGGACCCAGAAAGAAGTTTGTGATTTGAAAGGCCGTATCACTGTTCTCAATAATAAGGTTATGGAACTAGAGCAGAAGATTAGTTGGGACAGAAGAGTTAGTGAGGAATAGGAAATTCCTTTACAGAGGAAAAGACAGCAACTACAGGAGGATAGATTAACAAGTATTGAATGTAATATGTTCAAGTTTGGACAAAACATAAGGGCCACTGTTGCAAACAACCACAAAATCGCAAGGAATAATACAATCATCATAAATGCGATGGTGGAAAAGCTTGAAAAAAGTCAAAAGGGTTCGCTGGTGGTGGATTTGGATGTGAACAGAGGCAGCAGCAAATCGGCCGGTGAAGGTATTTCGACTCGTACCAGAGCAAACATAAAAAGGAAAACCCCGACTTCTTCACACACGGTTCAAATCCTTAGGAAGGGGTTACAGGATATGCAGAATGTTGAAAAAGAAGCTGAGGAGTTACTGAATAATTTGGAGTAACTTGGTGTTTGGTTTTCTGGTTTTTTTGGGTGGTCCTTTTTTTGGACCCTGCTGTCTTTTGTTGCTGTCGTTTCCTTTTTGGGACAGCTGGTTGGTTGTTGGTACTTTTTCTGTTTATCTTTCATTTGTTTGAACTTCATGGTTTTAGGTCCCTGTAAAACCTGTTTTTTTCCTTTTCAAAAACTTTAAGAAATACCCCTAAAAAAAGATATAAAATCCTGGTAAATCTTTTAGTTTTGGGGGAAGAAATATTAATTTCTATTGGCGAATCTTTCATTTTTTAAAAAAATAATAATTTTATTGGTAATTTTTTTTACATCTCTAAAATTTTGTAGTAAATATTGGTGAATCTTGAAAAATAATAGGAAAATGCATTAATTATGATGACGAATCCTTCAAATATAAAAATAATTCTTATGGAAAACTAGGGGCCTAAGGGTGGAAATTATCAATGGGTTTAAAGGGTAGACTATAATATTTACTTGTCACCATTGATTTAAAATATATATTGACCTTCATTATATTTTGCAAGGTAAATGTACCCATAATCTATAATTCTCATGGGGCTCAAAATCACTTTTGGATCATTGATCTAATGACCCTTATATTTTTTGAGGTGAAATATACCCACAATCTATAATGCTCATGAGGCCTAAAATTTCTTTTGGATCATTGATCTTAGAAGATCAACAAGCCAAAAGATTTTTTGGATCCCATGAGAATTACAAATCGTAGGACCATTTTACCTCACATGGAATAAAAAAAGGGCCATTAGATTATATTGTAAATCAATGATGGAAACTAAATATTTAAAATATGGCCCTAAAACAACTAATAATTATGATACACTATTGGTGAATTAAGATAGATTTCTACTATAACTTATAAAATTTAGTCAAATTTGATCTAATCATGTAGCAAATATTATGGTGAATTTTTTAGTTAATTTTTTTTAAAAAATAATAATTTTTTTGATGATTTAAATAAGCATATTATAAAATTTTGTAAAAATGTGGCGATTCGAGTCATGTTACAACTTGAACTTTTAGCCAATTGGCGAATATTAGCCACTAAAAGAATCACTGGCAATGAATGCAACACCAAGTTAAAATGAGCCAATTTTCATGCTATCAAAGAATTCCAACTTGAAGAGTAATAAACATAGGTTTAAGGGATTTTCTTGGTTGGTGTCTAATCTCGCAATGAAGAAGATGATGTTGAACATTTCCCATGCACATTTACTCTTTTTAGATGATAATATTCAATTTTCACACTTGAATAACAAGTCTTCAAAACAAACTTAATATATTGATGAATTTTGGTGATAAAATTGGCATTGAAGTAAATATTACAAATACATTATACATGGAATTCAATATAACCATGAAGGTAGTATCTAAAATCAATTTGGCATACAAAGCATAGGATATCAATGTGGTACACTCTTGCCTTGTACTTGCAACATAAGCAAGACTTAATAAAGGATATTGATCATAAAAATTCTTGGAAATACATTTTTGCTATAATTTTGAACACAATATCCAAACACAAATTGGTTTTTCCCATGTGTTGGCTACTCGCATGATTTGAAATTATTTCAAAAACATGAAAAATGTTTTCATCCCCATGTTATGAAATTACATTTGACATAGAAAGTAGTTTTTGATATTTTTCAATGGAGTTTGGGTATCTTCTCTTTTTACCTCATCAATTTTTGATATTACCACTATGTTACATAAGTTTTGGAGCATGTTAGATTTTTACCCGAGGTAAATAGGTATTTCTATTTGACTCCTCTACAAAACTCGCTAAAGAAATATGCAAATCTTGTTGATATGCTAGAATTATCACTCACCACTAAAATTAGACATTGATATAAAAGATTCTTTCCTTTTAAATTCTCTATTAATATTTCATAGCTTAAAATTTATAAAACATAAATAAAATTATTTTTAAATAGATTAATAAATATTACTTGAAGTAAGACTAATAAATTTTGCAGTAGTTAATTAATAAATCTAAATTCTCCAAAAGAAACCCCTTAATTGTGAAGTAGTTGGAGTCTAATAAACTCTAGGAAAGATGAATCTATCTGTAATATCCCCATGTTACTGATGCTCCTTCCTACTATTTGTTACTCTTATGTGTTAGTGTGATATTGGTTTGTGACGGTGAGTAGTTCACTGATTTGGTGTGTGCGGATGCATAGTCTAGTCGATCGCTACATTTGACATTATTATTATGATTTATGATACTTTGTGTGGTGTTTAGATTATTTGATTGTGTAATGGTTTTTCCTTAATAATATATATATCGATGTGGTGATTCTATGATGTTTAATTTGATTTCAGAAATATAGTATGATGCAGTGATTTAGTAAATTATGTTATGATATGATTTGTTAGTTTAGAAATGCTATTTCATCATTGATATTATAATTGTTAGAATAGATGTGATGAGAGGACAGTGTAGCATCACTCATTCACGAGTGTCCTGCTACACTACAATTCCTTCTCACAATGTAATGATTTGATTATATATATATATGTACATGTACACAACCTTGTTTGGATGCAGGGATTGTAGGTACAGAGTCTCGATTCCTCCTGCTTCAGTAGGACAGGGCGAGCACCAATAACCCAATGGCATAATGTTGAAACAAAGATGACAAGGAAGTCATCTCGTCCCATGATTGTCAAACCGTCCTGTTTGAATGGTATTGTGCGTCTTTGTGTTTGTCATTTCTGTAATTTATTATTGTGGTTTGTGTGGGTGTCTTGTTCGTATTTTGTTTACGTTGGTATTTTTGTACGTTGTGATTTATTTAATTAAATGGTGGTAACAAATTTTTATTATAGTGTTAGATTAAATTGTATTTTAAAAGTCATGTGTTTTATTTAAATGTTAATTAAATATTAAATTTGTGTTTTGTTAATTAAAATTAGAATGGTGAGGATAATTATGAAGATAAATAAATTAAATAAATTAAATTATGTGCATTGCAAGTAAAGCTTGCAAAAGTAGATTTAAAACAAAAAGTATTGATAAAAGGAAAAATAAATAAATAAAAGAACATAAAAGACAAAAGGACGAATGAGAATGAAGTGTTCGCTGAAAAGCTGGAATTTAAAATAGAAATTTCTTTTGAGTTGGATTTATTAGAGCTTTTGAAAAAGATGAGGAATATCTTTTATTTAATGGCAATTTTGAGAGACTTTTCATGGATGGGAAGATTTGGACAAAAGTTGCACAAAATAATTGTTTTGAATTGTTGAATCTTCTGAAGCTTTCTGGAAAAATTTATTTCATTTGTTTGCTTGCATTATTCTGTGGAGAGTTTTCTGAATAAAATATTAGATTTGAAATTGAGCAGTATTCTGGAGAGGAGATTTTGAAGAAGGAGTAGGAGCCCTTCGAAGAGGCTATCAGGATCAAGTGGAGCTTCATTGAAAATTTCAATAGCACGGGACTCCAGGTTCCACTTGTTTTTCTCCTTCAGCTTTTTGTTTCAAAAGAAAATAAATAAATAAATAGGCCTTCTTTGAAAGAAAATTCTTTTAGAAATTTGAAATTGTCTAAGTTGCAAACAAACAGAAAGAAATGTTGTCGAATTTCGTTTGAAAATGTCCAATTTCTTTATCATTTTGTTGTGGAAAAGATCAATATTTTTAATTAAAATAGATTTGTATTAATTGCCTTTTTATATATGTGCGTATATACATTTATATTGTGTTAATATTTAAAAGAAAATATTTCTTCTGGATAATTGTATATGTTTAAATATATTAATATATATATATATGGCCATATAGATGGATATATATATATATACATATTTATTATTAGACTTGTTAAAAAATATATATATATCTATAATATATATATATATATATATATATATATATATATATATATATATATATAAATATATGTCATGCTGGTACTGTTCTTAGGCCGAACCTATGGAAGTCGGCATAGTATTCAATGTTTCTTTTGAATGTTTTAAAACAATATATGAAACAAATTTTTTTTTTTTTGAAGTTTATTTATTAATAAAAAAATTTATGTTGAAGGGTGTTGGGAGGGACGGCACTGGGCCATACCCCCCTGTACCCTGCGTAGTCAGGAGGACTGCACACAATAGTCATTATGACTACTGCGCTACTACGCCCCCCGTACCCTGCGTAGTCAGGAGGACTGTGCACAACAGTCATTATGACTACTATGCGCAGTACCAAAAGGACGACGACCTTCTTCATTCGCAAGTGGGGTTTTAATTTATTTATTTTATATATATATGGTGTGGGGTGTGTATTTTATTAAATGTTTATTTAATGTTTTATATATATATATATGTATATATATATTTATATATATATATATATATATATATGTATGTATATATATCTAAAATGTGGTATGTATTTTCTTTATATGTATGAATTGATTTTGTAGAAAATTATCTAACTCTTAAATATGTAATGAATTATTTTAAAAAGGAATTTTTATAAAATATAAATAAAGGTGTATTTTTTTATGATTTTATATATAATTGTAAGATTTTTTGGAAGAGTAATATTCTTGAATTATTAGTTTCATTTTGAAATTTGTTTCTCTTGTCATAGATTGGATCTTGGTTAGATGGTTTAGTGTGTGAAGAATAAATGAATGGTATTATTTATTTTTATATTGTGACATCCATGCATGGTTATTGTAATATTGCTGTGTGGAATATGATAAAATTGATTTGAATTATTTTCCTTATTGTTATTGTTTATTTTGCCATGTATTATTGTTGGCTCTTCTCTCGATGTGGGAACCCTGTCGATCTTGTGAACTCAATTTTTGGAGGTTGTGAACTCCTTAGTTTTCTAGAGGCGTGTTCTTATCATTGAATGTTATCCTCGTTTTGTTGTACTCTTGGAGTTGAAATTTATTAGTATTATCTTTGGAAGGGTTGTACAAGATTGTTGATATTTTTGATTATGAGTTATTGCAAGATGGGTAATGCCTCACATGTTTTTGTTTTGAGACATATGATTTATTCTTTATGGTACAACCCTTGCCTTGTTTTGGTTTATGTTAGGGGTCTTAGGGAGAGTGGCTCTTCATGGGGGCCAACGCCTCAGAAGGAGGAAGAGCTCAGGATAACCCACGTAAGAGTAGTGTAACAAGTGAAAACCTAATAATAGTACTTAGGGGGATGGGTCGTAAAACACATAAGATAATAATATTGGATACCTCATCTATGCATTAGGGCTATCACAGACTAATGATAGACTGAGAAGGCCGTGGTCAAAAAAGTCGTAACCTCATCCTCATGAGGGGTTATTAGCTCCGCATGAGCTACCCTATGGTGTCACCGCCTCAAGTAGGAGGAAGGGCCAGGATATCCATAGATGGGGGCCGACGCCTCAGGTTGGAGGAAGGGATAGGATAACCCATGTAAGCTATGCGATGACACTCTCCACTAGACACCTTTATGCCTTGTTTCTTGTTGCCTCTGGAATTGTATTTTGTCTATTGTTTTAGTTTTCATTTGGAAATGTTTCGTGATTGTTCTTTGGTGACTTGGTTAATGGTTATTGTCTTATTTTATTGTGAAAATATTTATGGCTTTAAGTTTATTATGTTGAATCATGAATGTTGTAATTTATGTCTTTTGTTATCCTTAATGTCATTTTGGAATTATTATATACATTGTTCTATTGGAATTGGTTTTGGCATTCATGGTCATGATTTCTTCCTTGTCACCTCTAAGCATGGGGGGTGGGTTATTTATAACCCACGTGGTTGGGTGGAACGTGCTCCACACCCGTTGGGTTCCCCATCGACGTCCATTCTTCTCAGCATTCTTCAGTTGGAGCGTGTACCAGTTGTTCACTTTGTAATTCTAATGTTACTGTACTTTGTATTATCCCACTTGTATGGGAGAATTATTGTAACCCATTTATTGAGAACATATAATATAATGTTTAAACGGTGATGTATTATTTAGAAACCTCTGTAAACATTATTATTTGAGATTCATTATGATTGTAATATGTGTTGTAATGATACTGTACTTATGTTTCATGGATGTACTCCTGTAAATGGATATTGTAATATTATGATGAATGTAATTTTAATAAGTTATTCAGTATCATCTTTTTCCTTTTTGTTAGTAGTTATTATGCGATGTGACCTCGCGTGCCCCAGGGAACTAGACATGATAATGTTAATGTGCAATGAGAATATGATTTAGTGTTAGTTGCATGTTTACTTTGTATTGTTTTAAATTTTTTTTTTTTGCAATGTTTGTTCTATGGGTTTTGCACGACGAGTGTTACACTATCACTAAACTAGAAAAATAAAACTGAGTAGCGATGAAATTTCAAAATGTGGCAGATGGTGTAGGTAATGCCCTTTATTTTTCCAAAAAATAATTTTGATATTTTATTGGTGAATACTTAAGTAATAATAATCGACGCATAGAAAAGATTTCCCATTAAAAAATTTCCTTTTCAAACAAAATGATAGAAACTTGAAAGGAACACTTCTTCTCCTTTGAATTGAAATAATAAAAGGATGGCATGTGGAGAAGCAACGATTGGCACTAGTCGCAACATATTAGAGTCAAACTGCATAATGATTGGAAAATAATTGGTGCCCATTTATTCATAAACTATGAAGAACAAATCTGCACCATATCTCATATTCTTTTCCTTCCCGTGGTTTCAGATTTATAGACATGCATTAATTAGTTATTCAATCATGACAATTCTGAATTGTGTCACTGAAACTATATACTTTTTTTGAAATTAAGGGCGGTGCCATCATATATATATATATAATATGAAAACATTATTCTTACTATTGATCATTGCATTCACACTCAGTGTAGCATGGACATTTTGACCTATGTGTTTCTCTTGAGCCATGCAATGGCATGTATGCGACTGAGAATAATGGTATGAACTTCCACTGTGTCTTAAATTAAATTTGAAAAAGAAATATATCTTTGTGGTTTGAAGTTCATTAAGGTTTTATTAGGAAAATAAATAAATATAGATTAATGCAATCAACAGGTATTAAGGAATAGCTACCTGCTTACACAAATAATCACCTATACTTTAATTTTGTTAAACAGATATGATAGAAGCTAAAAAGGTATATAAGGAGCTAAACAAAGAAATTTTCAATTGAAACAAAAAAGAAACTTCCATAGTTGAATATTTAAAAGAAGAGTTTGAGTATTTCAAGAATTTCAAAGTAAACAATTGATAAAACCTGAAATTATTGTTTAAGAAGATCTTCAATTTAAACAATAGATAAAACCTGAAGTTATTGTCTAAGAAGATCTTTGATCTAAACAATAGATAAAACCTGAATTTATTGTCTAAATCACTACAGTGCTCCATGGTAAAAACTTGTAGCTAGTTATTGATGAATGTGGATGCAGATTGTGCGTAGGATAGTCTAGGAGGTTAAATGATGTATGTAACATTTTGTAAGGGTTAAGAGATTATTATTTTCAAGTTTGAAGGAGGTGTAGTCTGGCAGAGACCTCTCCATAGTCTAGATGCTTGATTGGTAGTTTTTGAGGGATAGTGTATGCTTCTAAAGTCACATTTGTTTTTTATTAGAGGGGTGATCCCACAATAGTGGTTTACAATTTTCTGCCAAACTAGACACTGAAATAATTTTTTTAACTAAATCTTCACTTTTTGACACCTATAGCAGCTAAACCATGAGGAATTTGAAGATGATCCAAACTAGAGTTTCGTGAAATTTTTTCTATAGATTCTTAATATATTTTTTTCAAAATTTTTAGAATCAGATTGCACTTCTTTTTCCATCTCCCTCAAAAACTAGTTTTTTTCAGAAAACAACATTTTTAAAAAGTGACGCTCACTGTATAACGCATAACTTTTTTTCCATGAAGGATAAAATTCTAAATCTTTTGAATTTAGATTTGTAATTCTGATATCTAGTGCTTCCACTTGGTTAGATAGGTTTTTATTGAATATTTTTTCTTTAATAAAATCTCAAAGTCAAAACAAATACAATTCATACATAGCACGACCGTATAACACGTAACTTTTTTTGTATGTATCGAAATTCAATTTTTCTTTTTTTTTGGATCAAGGACTTCAATATCTGGTGCACACATATTTTTCAATTTTTTGTTTTGATAATCTACTATTTTTCCACATGTGGAAAACAAAGAGCTTGATTTTCAGTGAAAAACCTACATTCACAAGAAATAAAAAATAAATATAATAATCAAATTAAATTTTATTAAAATTATACTTTTTGGAAGCTTATAATTAGGAATACATACTTACAAAAAAATAAAATTTAAATGAATTCATTTGATCCCCCAAAAGGTAAATCAAAAGTGGTTTTTTATCAACATTTTGATAGGTGTAAAGGAGACTCCATTATAGATATGGTTTAAAACTAGTGGGGTTCTATCAAAGGAGTTTTGGTCTAAGGTGGTTTGATCAAACCCTCTTCAATTGGAATCCTTTAAATGGAACATTTCAAGGCTTAAATCATTATATTTTCTAAAAATATGTGATTTCAACAAAAATCAGGATCTTCGAGAAATTGTAAACTACTATTGTGGCAACACCTAGAGGTAAAAAGATTTTGAAGGGGAGTCAAAATATTTTACAAAAAAGAGAAAACAATAGCAAAACCACAACAAACCATCAGCATGACAATAGCCAAAAAGGAAGGAAAAAAACAACAAAACTACATATTCTTCAGGATATTTGCAACTTCCATGTCACTCTTCATATGTCTGATGATCAGACATATCTTTAGCAGGGACCCCCACCTGCATCTTGGTCTTATTATGAGTTCTAGCACCGGGCCCAACCAAATTTACCTCATTAATCAAAACATTATGCAAACCAGCAACCTTGTCAACCAAAACATCCCCCTCCACTTGCATTTCACCAGCAACAACATCCTCACCAAGATTAATCTCCATACATTTCTTGGCCTTCTCAATAGGAGTAGATAGGCCCTTAGACTCATACCTCACAACAGATTTAGTCTCATCCCCGACCTTATCCAATTTGACAATAATCCTTTCCATTTGTTCCTCCAAGGTCAAAATTATTTGTTCAAATGTCTACTTCATCTTCAACATCTCCTCAACAACAATCTTCAAAGAATCATACAACTCATCAACTTGAGTTTGAACCGACGATTCTCCCACTTTGCTCACAGCACCCCAAAACCTTACATTAGTCATGTTGAGCTCATGAAAAACCCATTTAAACAGTTTAAACAAGGAAATGGATCCCTCCTTAGCCATACCCAGAACATTGGGAAAATCCTCCCAATCAAAGTTAAAAACATCATTTTCCTCAGCATCACTCTCTTGGGAAGAACTAACCTTATCTTGGCTTACACAAAGCTCCTTAACTTTACCCACAACCACCGGAATTTGAATCTTGTGAAGAGAACTAACAATGTCCTCAGCCACCAACCTCCTATTTTGCATCTCCAAGTCCATACCCAGAGAACCCAAAGCCTCTTGCCCACCAACCAACTTTGGAGGAGAAGCAACTTGCACTTCCTACACTAGGCTAGTAGACCTAATAGCCAATTTCTTTTTACTATCCTCCTTCGGACCCTTCTTCCTCTTGGTCCCCAAAATAGGGGATGATGAACACATCTTCAACAATTTCAATCTTCTCCTTCAAGATAGTAGAAGGAGCGACATGCCTAGTTTTACTAGGTTTTTCACCACCCTTTCCGTCACTACAGGTCTCATAATCCTTCGTGTTGGGAGTCGAAACCCCTTTACCAGGTATTCCCTTTGTAGGAGGTTGTGAAATCACTTCTATAGAGAATTTGGAAAAAAATCCTCATCCTCCTTTGTTTTAGACTCCTCCACCAGAACCTCCTTTTTCCTTTTCAAACTCCTCAGCTCTTCTTCTGAAACAGTTTCATATTCCAAGGCTGGATTCTATTGCTTACCCTTGGGAGCAATAGCAGTTGACTTAGGGACCGCAAAGGCTTTTTCATAATCCAAAATTAACAGAATAAGACCAACATGCAACACAAGATTCTTAGGGTTTTTTTTATGATCCTTCATACCATACTCTAGAGAAGCTAGAAGATAAATTGGAAAGGAGATTTTTTTCTTATGGTGAAAATGATTCAAGAGAACAAAATTATAAACATTAAAAGCAGAAAATTGACCTTCTAAATTAATGTACACCTCATCAATTCCTCAACAACATCACCCCAAAGGGCTTTGATGAAACTGCGCTAGTACCCACCACTCTTGGCTTGCTTAAGCTTTTGTTCTTCATCCCTTTAAAAAAAAATTGTATAGCTGCCTTAGATTCCTTCTTATCTCTGTAAACCTTCTTGCCCTCCATTGAGATTGGTGATATTCACAATGAATTCCTCATTAACATCAAATTCAGTACCACCCAGTTTCAAAATCCTATTATTGCAACCTTTAACAAACAAGGTCATGGCTTGCAGGTTGTTTCCATCCAACCTCTCCAAATATGGTGTAAGCCCACCTTTATACAATCTTCACCACACTTTCTTATTTTTAACAGTATCACAGGAGAAGGGCTCCGCTCTATTTCTGTAACCCCCCATGGTCATAAACATAGAAGAACTAAGGAGCTTGAAAACTTTGTAAACAATTAAGAGAAGCCTTGAGAAGGAAGGCCAAAAAAATTTCCACAATTTGTGTGGCAATGACATTATGGCAGAGAGAAATAATGATCCTAGGGCGCTATCCCATATGGAGAATACTCAAGGTACCATCAACCTGATCAAGATCCATCTCACCTTCACTCCAAAAAATTAATTGTCGCATGATAATCATGTTAGCCAAAAACATAATGAGGCCACCATCTAAATTAATAGCAATTTTGATAATCATGATTTAAACAAGCAATAGCCTTAATGGGGAGGGGGGCCTCCACATCCCACTCCCTGGAACCACTAACACCAACGTTAGCAAAAACATCAGCTAGGCCATTCCCTTTCCTAAGAATATGAGAGATATAAACTTCATCAAAGGAATTTAAGATTTCAATAGCATCCATGATAAGGGATTCAACACTCCATGAGGGGACATAAGACTTCTTCAAGTTGTTAATTATATTTAAAGAGTCACTCTCAAGCCACACCTTTTTGTAACCTTTGGATTGAAGCATTTCAAGCCATGATTGGTTGTAGTCGCTTTCATGAAGTGGTTTTTCTGGGTTCCCAAAGGGAGCACCACAATGGAAATGAACCTACTATTAAGGTGATCCCACAATACTGGTTTTCAATTTTTGGTCAAACTGGACACTAAACTGATTTTTTCCAACTAAATATTCACTTTCAGGGACCTATAACGGCTAAATCATGAGAAATTTGAAGATGATGCAAACCAGTAATTTGTGACATTTTTTCAGTAGATTCTAAATATATTTTTTTCATTTTTTTTGGAATCAGATTGCACTTCTTTTTCCATCTCCTTCGAAAACTAGCTTTTATCAGTAAACACCATTTTTAAGAAGTGATGTTCACCATATACAACATATTTTTTTTTCTATGAAGGATAAAATTCTATTTTTTTTTAATTTAGATTTGTAACTACGATATCTAACCAATTCATTTGGTTTCATAGTGTTTTATTGAATATTTTTTCCTTAATCAAGTTTCGAAGTTAAACCAATTACAATTCAAACATAGGCAGACCGTATACAACATAACATTTTTTGTATGTATCGAAATTCAATGTTTTTTTTATTGGATCAAGGACATCACTACCTAGCCTAAACATATTTTTCAGAATTTTATTTTGATAATCTACTATTTTTCCACATGTGCATAACAGAGAGCTTGATTTTCAGTGAAAAACCTATGTTTAATCAAACTAAAAAAAAAATACATAATAAAACCAAAACATATTAAAATTATATTCGATGGATAGCTTGTTCCAAGGATTACCATCATCTAGTTTGGTTTGTGAAGTCTCCTCCATTTTCATCCTCAACTCAAGCTTTGAAGGGAAAAATTCTACAAAAAATTGGTGCCAGAGGGGCAGAAGGGGGGAGAAGGGGGAAAAAGGGGGTTTTGAATTGTTGGATGTTGTGGTTGTCATTTATATCAACACTATTGGCATTAGTGTCTTACAAGTTGTATATGTTGAGGATATTGATAAAATTCTAATGAAATAAGTTGTAGGTTGTCAGTGGTGAAGTGAAGTTTAGTCTGTTGGTTAGCTTAGTACATTGATGATCAGTGGTTGTGGATTAAAGGGTTTGTTGTCGAGTATATCTAGTTTATCCATGTTGAGTTTCAGAGATCTGCATGAAGATTTCATCGAGTTATGAGTAGTTGTGTTTTGATAGTCATTTTGTTGCTTCAATTGGTGTTCCTGAATGAAGATAATGTGATTCTAGTAAGTTCAGTTGTTGCAAATGCTTCTCTAGTGATTCATGATGTTTGTGGATGTTTCTAGATATTTCTTTATCTATGTTGCACATCTGCATTGATCATTGTGCTTGCGATTAGATATTTTCTCTTGCATGTTCATGTTTTTCATGTTCTTGGCCGATAGGGTGTTGTAGCGTGTTGTGGATCTTCGAGGAATAATTGTTTGAAGTTTTTTCATGTTTTCATGTTTTATTTTGGGTCTTCACTATGTTGTGGCCAACATTGGTCGATTCACATTGAAAATTATTTATTGTTTTGGGCCGACAGTTTGCATATGTTTTATTATTTTGTTGAGGCTGGCATGTAGCGATGTAATTTCTTGTTGCAAATATATATAAGCAATTGTTTATTCCATTTGAAGGTGTGCTTGTGTATGAGATGTGCAAATAATGTCTTAATCATTTGAAGGAAAAAGAAAAGTGTGAAGAAGAGAGAGCAGAGTGTGAAAAAGTGTTCATGTGCTTAACCAGAACTGTAATCAGGCATTAGTAGATGCTATTTTATCAATTCAAAATCTTGTGGATGTAATCCGAATATCTTTGTAAGACAGTGTCTTATTTTGGGCAGTAAGCCTTTTGTAATTGAGTAGTGAGCTCTAGGCAGTGCACCTGAATGCATGTGAATTCTCCATTCACATTTCTTTTATACTTTTAACAAGGTATAATCTTGTGGACTAACCTCCACCATGGTTTTTCCCCTAACAAGGTTTTCATGTAAAAAATATTGGTGTTATGTGTGCTTCTGATGTGTTGTTGATTTATACTTTCATGGTTATTGATTATATTTGAGAATAAGGTTAATAAGTTTAATAAGTTTTCAATTTTTGTGACAACTAATTCACCCCCTCTCTCAGTTGTCTGCCCTTGTGTTGCAACAATTGGTATCAGAGTAGGTTCCTCGAAAGAATTTTGATAGCTTGAGGTAATCTAGAATGGCGACATACAAGAAGGATAGTTTGAGATTTGATGGAACAAATTATTCTCTGTGGAAGGCTTGAATGGAGTGTCATCTAAGATGTATTGGTGAACCCTACTGGAAAATTACAAAGAATAGGTATATCATTCCATAGAATGGTCCTTCTACTGCAGATGAGATTAAGGAAGCCAAATATAATATCAGGGCTAAGGAAGCATTGTTGAGTGCTTTGACTAATTCTGAGATGACAAATGTTATGGATTTGATGACTGCTTATGAGATATGGAAAAAGTTGGAAACTTTGTATGAAGGTGATGGTAATGTGAAGATTGCTAAGCTCCAAAGTTTGAAAGGGAAATATGAAATGTTGAGAATGCGTGATGATGAGAACATTACTTCTTTCATGCAAAGAGTGAATGAGCTTGTGTGCGGTATCAGAGTGCTAGTGGATGATTAGAAGAATCATAGATTGTTGCTAAAGTGCTTAGATCCTCGCCTACTGCATACAAAGTCAAAGATACTACTATTGAGGAGCTCTGAACTATAACAAATGTAACCAGAGACATGTTGATTGGTAAGCTTACAGCTTTTGAGTTAAGTGAGTTTGGTGATGCTCTTCCTAAGATAGAATCTGCATTCAAGGCTACTACCTCCGGAAAAGGGCCCTGTGATTTTGTACCACTGGGTATGTGTAGGATCATGAAGGGCCAAAAAGTGGCAATATGATGGGTATGTGGTTGACGACTATTTTTTTACCCAAAATTGATGAAATGAAAAGGGCTTTTAAAGGAGATTCTCAGCTTTCCACCGATATAAATTATGTTTTACTTTGAATTTAATAAGTAATTATTATTCATTTTCTATTCAAATTATGACTAAATTCTTGATTGATAGATTGATTGAAAAACATCTATAGCTTTCAAATGATATCACATTTTTTGAATCCAAAGCATACATCACATTCTATGATTTGCATACAATAGGATTATTAAAAAAAGAAAAATGAATTTCATGAAGTTTTGACCAAGTTAAGGTGGTCGACATACGAGTTTTTATATTTTAAAAGTTGTAATAAAAAATTCATAATTAATTATTTACTCAGAAAATAATTACAAAAAATATGCATCACATCTGGGCATGAGTCCTCTACTTATATCTAAAATATTATAAAAAATATTATCATTTTATTATGGTTAGGGTGGTCGATAGACACCTACTTATTTTTTCCCGAAATTTAAGTACCATCGATTGAAGTTTCAAATTTTCACCAAATATATATTTTTTAAACAAACCTAGTAGTTTAGAAACTACATTAAATTTGCTACAAATTCTATTCTACATATTTTGAAATAATATAGATAACTTATTCAAATTTTTATGTCAAGTTGCCCAACTCAATTTTCTAATTTTTTGCCACTTATACCTATTTTTTCCATGATGATCCTGCACATACCCCACTGTGTGTTTTGTTTAACATATAATTTTTATATATATAATATGGCATACGACAAATTCATCGCTAGCAATTCATCAATGGAAAATTCAACCCTAGCAATTCACCATGGGAAAATTCACCGCCATGACAAATTCACTGTGGGAAAATTCACCGTCATGATAAATTCACTGCCAAGCTAAATTCATCACCAACAATTCACCGAAGTGGAAAATTAACCGCAACAATGTTTTTTAATATATATTTTGTAAACTTTAAATTTTTTTGTTAAAAAATAATTTCATCTGCATTACCATTTATTGGCAATTTTATTTTTTAAATATTTTTTATGTTTATAAATTGATTTATTTTTGTGTTAGATTTAATTTTTATTTTTATTTGCATTTTTTTTTCACCAAAGTGGAAAATTATCATAGTAATTTATTTTGTAAACTTTGAATTTTTTTCTTAAAAAATAATTTTCACTTGCTTACAATTTATTGACAATTTTATTTTTTAAATATTTTTTATGTTTATTTTGATATGAATTTTTTTATGATAATATATTAAAAATTGATTTATTTTTTTTAGATTTGCTTCATAGTAATTTTTATTTTCATTTCCATTTTTTTTTAGCCAAAGTGGAAAATTATCATAGTAATTTTTATTTTCATTTGCATTTTTAATATATTAAAAATTGATTTATTTTTGTGTTAGATTTGTTTCCTAGTAATTTTTATTTTCATTTGCATTTTTTTCACCAAAGTGGAAAATTAACTTTGCATTTGATTTTTTATGATAAACTTTGAATTTTTTTCTTAAAAAATAATTTTCACCTGGTTACAATTTATTGACAATTTTATTTTTTAAATATTTTTTATGTTTATTTTGATATGAATGTTTTTATGATAATATATTAAAAATTGATTTATTTTTCTGTTAGATTTTCTTGATAGTAATTTTTATTTTCAATAGTCATGACTGTCCTCCAAAGTGCATCTCTACTGCACACATGGTATATAAGCTTTCATTTTCATCATTGTTTTATTGTTTCATGATAACGATGTGTAAGGTTTTAAAAATAAAAATGTCGCTTAAATTTTATCAAACTGAAAAAAGGTACGTAAAAATTGTTTCTTGATGGTTATTTCTATCATAAAGAAAAACAAACTGAAAACAAAGTTCACTGGAAATGTGAAGATTATCAAAAAATCAAGTGTCATGCTCGCGCGACTACTAAAGGTGATGTGATCATTAAATAGTTTAATGAACATAACCATATTGTAGATATAGCGAAAGTTGAAGCCACTAAAATTTTGAATGATATTAGTGATAGTGCTAAAAATAATCGTGATACACCACAATTTGTAATAGGAAGTGTTGTTGCTAAATGCAACCAAGCAGTAGCTGCTAAACTTCCAAGTATGGATACCATGAAGAGAACAATAAGAAATATAAGAGTTAAACAATATGATGGGCCTGCTATCCCATTGCGTCACCGAGAAAACATAGTTTTTTCTGAAGAATATACAAAAACACATCATGGAGAGCTATTTTTGCTATTCAATTTTGGACCTGATAGCAACAGGATTTTAATATTTTCTACCAAAAGAGATCTCCAAGTATTGGCACAATGTGAACATTGGTATGCTGATGGCACTTTTAAAACTATTCCGCAACTATTTTACCAATTATATACTGTACATGGGCTACAAAAAAATGCTTGTTTGCCTTTAGTATATACATTATTTCCTGATAAGACTGAACATATGTATATACTATTACTTCAAAAAATAAAAGAGTTGGTACCATTAGCATCGCCAAGATCAATAACAATAGATTTTGAAAAAGCTATGATAAGCGCAACAAAAATAGTGTTTCCAACAACAAAATTACATGGATGCTTTTTTCATTTTTGCCAATGCATTTTTCACAAAATACAGGCTCGCGGATTAAAGAATCGTTATGAAAATGATGCTAAATTTGCTTTGAGTATGCGCTTGTTGTCTGCCTTAGCATTTGTATCGGTGCGTGATGTAGTAAACACATTTGACACACTATGTGAGAGCAATATTATACCTCCTGAAGCTCAAGATGTGGTTGATTATCTTGAGGATACATGGATTGGACGTCTCGATAGACGTCAACGACGACGGCCACCAAAATTCCCAATTGAAATATGGAATTGTTATGAGGGAGTTTCAAAAGATTTGCCCAAAACTATTAACTCAATTGAAGGTTGGCATAGAGGATTCGAACAACAAATTTCAGCACATCATCCCAATATTTGGAAATTCATTGACAACATTAAAAGAGAACAGAGCATAAATGAGGTTCGAATTGAACAATATTTAAGTGGTCAAGAGCAGCAAAAAAAGAAAAAATATAGAGATTCTGCTGAATGGATAAAAGATGTAGTGGCTAAGTATGATGAAACCAACAATATTTGTGATTACTTGCGAGGTATAGCTAACAATACCAATTATTAAATTATATAGTTTCCTATGTAAAATTGATTATAGATCAAATTATTCTCTAAAGTTAATGCCATTAATTTTTTATTTTTATTATCATAAAATATATTGAAAAATATTTTTATTTTTATTATCATAAATCAAATTCTCTAATTCTCTAAAGTTAATGCGATTAATTTTTTATTATAATAAATCAAATTATTCTTTTGCGAAAAAAAAGAACTTTTTTGAAATATATATTAAAAAATATTAATGGTGGTTAATTTTCCATCTCGGTGAATTGCTGGCGGTGAATTTTCCCACGATGAATTTGTCATGACGGTGAATTTTCCCACAGTGAATTGCTAGTGATGAATTTTCCATCGGTGAATTGCTGGCGATGAATTTTCCTAGAGCCATATAATATATGTAGTAAATATTATATATTTTAATATATAATCTATATTACATATATTATATCTATATATATATATATTTGTTTTGTATAGTTGAAAATATAGTTCATTTTTATATATATTAGATAATTATATATTTATTATATATATATAATTGTGTGTTTATATGTATATATACACAATTATATATATAATTAAAAATATTTATTTAAATTGATGTTATTATTTAAATGATTTTTATGAGTAAATGGATTTGGTTTTTAAATAAATGAGTTTCTCTTATGGTGTAGTTGATTTTATAATTAAATAATATATTTATATGTTTATATATAATTATATTTAATTGTATATATACATATTAAATATATTTGTTTAATGTTTGTTTATTACAATAGATGTATGCAAGCACGATTAATTAATTTGTTTAATTATGAAATTGGGTTAGATATTATGTGTGGTTGTGAAACTGTAGTTAAAATTTTGATGTAATTTTGTTGTGGATTATTAATGGGAATTGTATTTTGAATAGTGTATTTTAGTGTGAAATATTGATCTATTGGATTTAGGAAATCCGAATAGTAGTGATTTTAATTACATGAGATTGTTTATTGTAACTTCTAGTATTTTTATAATTGGGTACTATGGGGGATATTTGTTGTAGAGAAAATGTAAGTCTTCCAGATTGTAATTGTAAAAGGGGTTGTTGTTTTGTTATTCATCCTTGAGATTTCCTTGGGTAGTGCACATAGTTGGTTTCAGTAGTGGACATCCATAGGGATGTGTTATCTCTTGTGTTATGTTATTATCAGTTTGTGCACCGTCTACCCTTGGGTGTAGAATGCGTTATTGTGTTGTCGATAGGGGAGTGGCTTTCAATGAGGGTCGGGACACAAAGTGGTCCTAGGATAACTCATGTGGAAGTCAGTGTAATAAGTGGAAATTAAATAACCTACATTAGGGGAATGGGTAGTTAACATATTTAACTTGGTAAGTAGCCTCCCTCATTGGCTCAAGGGCTTGTGTTAGACTTGAGATGAGTCAGGAAGGCCTAGAATGGCAAGATCATTATCTTGTCTTCTTGAAAGATAATCGTTTCCACACTGGTGTGCATGTGGGGCGGGAGTTCATAAGAGGTTACCAGGATAACCCGAGATGGGGGCCGAGACCTAGGAAGATCTCCTTGGGATAACCAATGCAACCTTTGTGATGACACTCCTATGAAAACAGTCAGTTTGTATTGTACAATAATTGTTCTTGATTCAATGATTCTAGAAGCAATGTAACCCTCTGTTTGTATTTACTTGTTCAGTGTGGTTTTGTACTTTTCCTGTGTTTAGAGGTAGTAGGTTGTCTTGGTTACCTGTTACTATCTCCTAGCATAGGGGTTGGGCCTACAGGTACCACATGGCAAGGTGGCGTGCACCTTACACTGTTGAGTTTCTCTTCCTGTTTGTGATGGTGAGATCTTCTTGTTCAAGGAGCTCTTGTGGATTTGTACTTCTCTTTCTCTTTGTAACAATGTACACTATATATTGTATTCCTTATTTGTAATCAAGGAGAAACCCTTGGGATGTAATTGTAACATTATGTATGATCTATTCATCATTGGATTAAATGGTATATATTGTTTATATGATGTTGTATCTATGGAAATATGCTCATTACATTTCTATGTGTTAGATTTATTATGGAATGGTGAATTCTTTGTTGTATGTTGCTATCAAGAGTTAATTCCATATACTATGTTTTAGAATAATTTTGTAAGTTTGGAATTTCACATTTAGACAAGTTGTGTGGCCTAGAGGATGCATGTGTTAGAGTAGGTTACTTCACTCGTCATTGTTACTCTTTTTAAGAAAAAAATTAGTTGTGCTTCTGCAGTGTTGCATCGTCCTCTAGGTTGCGGGACGGGGTTTTACAGAACAAGAAAGTGATAGGTCACAATCAAATTTTGAAGGAGCCAAGAGAAAGTGTTTGGCAACTGAATTATCTAGGGGTATGAGAAAGATTACCCGGGCTCCAAAATTCGAAGAAAGCACCAACGGAGAAGAAGCTGAGGCTTGGTTAATTCAAATGGAAAAGTATTTTGAAATAAGGAACTATTTAGGGGTCACTAAAGTTGTGTGGGGAGCTTTCCAGATAATAAGAGAAGCCTCTAACTGGTGGATGAATAAGAAGATGGAACTTGGAATCAATTCCTTAAAGTTGACCTAGAATGAATTTGTTGATATTTTTGTCTGAAGATCCATTTCATCTTGCATTGTGTCCAACCATTTCTCATGATTAGCATTAGTGTAGGCTTCTTTAAAGGTAGCTAGCTCTAATTGATAAAAAATTAACAACTAATAATCCTCAATTTTTTTCAAAGGTCGATGCTCCTAGGTAGACCTCCTCACTTGAGGAACTAATTACTACAGATTACTCTATTATTGCAAGTTACCTCCAACATTGTTCCTTTGTAGTGGCTACAATTGTAATGCATTATTTGGAGGTGGTTGAGAGAAAGTTTTATAATCAACAAAATGGCTGGTAGGTCAAGATAAGATCCTAGAAGAAATTTTTTCATTGCAATTACCAATATAACTTATTGGTATTACCTATGTGGGATTCTCAATTTGAAAATTTTGCACATTAGAATTTACTATTGGTGATATGACATCACACAATCGACATTAAATATCAAAATCAAAAGCTGGTGAAGGAATATTTCCATCACATGGTTGTTTTTGTTTATGAATTGGAGATACACAAGTATTAAAGACTTGTATGGGGTCATCCATCGACCTTGTTGGCTGCAAATTAACTAAAATGGGTTGACCTAAATGTGAAGGTAGCATGTGGTTTAAAATTATTGTTGACATTTCTTGTGCGGATTGGGTGCTAGGTGATGAAAAAGATGCCTCTGTTGACTGTGAAAGAGGCTCACATGATGAAGGAGCATACAAGTTGGTGTGGGAAGAAAATGAACAAGTTTGTAGTGGTAGATTTGATGGGGATTCAGAAGAAACATGGCGCAGATATAAGGAAGAAGCAACATGTGATGATAAGGGATCTTCACGTGATGAGGGAACAGGAAAATTGCTGACAAGAAATGGATGTGGTATGGAAACATCAAGTGAAATTTACTGCATATTAGCTGAAACATGGATGCCAAGGTGTGAAGGCATCATATGATTTAAATCCCTAATTAAGTTTTCTTGCCTGTGAGTGTTGGAATACAATTTAGAATATAAATTTCCAATAATTTGTGTTAACATCTTGTTGTTGAGGCACATTTGAAATTAATTTTGGATTTGAATACTGCAAATTTCTCCCATTGTCAACATCATCAACAAACACATAGTCATTCATTGGTAGCCTTTGTTTGTGCAAACCTAGGAACACCTTTTCATTGAAGACAACATCCTGATTGTGAACTAATTTATTTGTAACTAGATTCCACAATCAGAAGCCAACTATTCTTCTCTATACCCAACAAATATACATTGCTCAGATTTGAAATTCAACTTCATTCACTTCTCCTTGGGTATACGAATGAAAGCTTCATAGCCAAAAACCCATAAATGATTATAAGAAATTTGTCTTCCCAACCATCTCTCTTCTAGATTATCAAAATCTAATTGAGATGAGAGGCTACAATTGATCAAATACACTATTGTGTTAACCACTTTCACCTAAAACTCTTTGCCCAAACCTGCTTTAGAGAGCATGCTCCTAGCCCTCTCTAAAATTGACCTATTCAACCTCTCAGCTACACCATTCTCTTGAGGTGTGAATGGTACAACCTTAATGCATTGGGGTGATCCCACAATACTAGTTTACAATTTTTTGCCAAAATGGACACTAAATTTATTTTTTCTAACTAAATCTTCACTTTCGGGCACCTATAGCGACTAAATCATGAGGAATTTGAAGATGATGCAAACTAGTGATTTGTGACATTTTGTCTGTAGATTTTAAATATATTTTTTTCAAAATTTTTGGAATTAGATTTCACTCCTTTTTCCATCTCCTTTGAAAACTAGTTTTTTCTTTTTAGTAAACACCAATTTTAAGGAGTAATGCTCACCCAGATACAAATATAACATTTTTCCATGTACAATAAAATTCTATTTTTGAGTTTAGATTTGTAACTATGATAGCTAGTGCAATACAATTGGTTCTTCATAGCATTTCATTGAATATTGTTTCCTTTATTTAGGGTTTCGTCAAACCAATTAAAATTTTGAGATAGGAAGACCAGATACAACATAATTTTTTTTGTAGGCTGTATCAAAATTCTTTTTTTTGTTGGAGATCAAGGATTATCATTATCTAGTGCAATTGATATTTTTCATTTTTTTTGATAATTTGTTATTTTTCCACTTGTAGAACAAAGAGCTTGATTTTCTATGAAAAACCTATGTTTAATCAAACTAAAAACAAATACATACATAATAAAAACCAAAAATATTAAAATTATATTTGTTGATAGCTCATTCCAAGGACTACTCATTATTTAGTACACTGGTGAAGTCTCCTCCATTTTCATCCCTCAACTCGAAAGTCAAGGAAAATTTTGAGATTTTGTTGTGTTGGGGAGAAGGGAGGAAAAGCGGGGTTTGAGTGAACCCCCTTTCCACAAAGCTTTCCTTTTGGTTTTTTCTTGGGAATGGTGGGACCCAACATTTAATGGGTTCGCTCAAACCAAATGTTTGTTCGAACCACCAAAAACCAATTTTTTTTCCATGGGGTCATTTTTTTGCAATTTTCCTTCCTCATTGGAATTGTAAACTAGTTTTGTCGGTTTACCCATTGAATACTATTATTTGCAAAATAACTATAAAATTCCAAAGAACAAAATACACCCCCTTTATCGATTTTCAAACATTTAATCTTGTTCCCCATTTGGTTCTCAATAATAGCTTTAAAAATCTTGAATTTGGTAAAAACTTTAGATTTCTTGTTGAGCATATAAACCCATACCTTTCGAGTATAATCATCGATAAAAGTGACAAAATAATTGGCTCCTCCATACAAGGTTACTTGTAAGAACGAACATGTTAGAGTGCACAAGATCCAAAGGTCTTATCTTTTTGTCATGTCCAATCTTCAAAAAATTAATCTGCCTCTATTTTCTATAGAGATAATTCTCACATAGGTCCAAATCCATAGATTTCAATCCCAAAAGATGATCCCTTTTGAGCAATATTTCAAGCCCCTTCTTGCTCATGTGCTCAAGCCTTCTATGCCATAGTTCCGCTTCACTGTCCACAACCACCACCATTTCTCCCACTTCAGTGAGACTATCAAACACATATAAAGTGCCCAATTTTCTGCCTCTTACAACCACTAATGCCCCTTTGGTCACCTTCCAAGAATTTGAAGAAAAAGTGATGCTACATTCTTGAGAATCAAATTTTCTTGCAAAAATCAGATTTCTTTTTAATTTTGGAACATGTTTTACATCACACAATAACCACTTGTTTTCATTCTTCAACTTCAACATCACATCACCTTTGCCAATAATATCACATATCTTGTTATGACCAAGATATACTTTGCCAAATTTTCCTTCTTGATAATTTTGGAAGGCTTCCTGACAAGAGGTTATGTGGAATGATGCATTGAATCCAATAC
>VDFB02047397.1:12029606-12153004 GCA_007258455.2 Sequoia sempervirens | reverse complement strand
ATTTCCAATCACTAAATTTCTTGCAATTAACCTGAGATGCACCATCCTAGCACAAGAATTTCCAAACGTTAGACTCATATTGTTGGAAGTGAAAACATAATGAGCATATAGGTTCCGGAGTTGAACCTAGTAGCTCTAATACCATATGTAACATGCCCATTGTTTTACGTAGTAACTTTCCTATATTTTAACCTAAAGTAAATAATTAAAACATCTAACCAATATGATCAATAAAAATTTTCTTTTCAAATATAATGATAGCATGCACATTTGAAACAAATATCTGTCCACACTTTCCCATTGAATTAAATCTAAGTATTACAACATTCCAATGTATTGATTTCATAATAATAATAACATGATAACATTTCTCTTTTACAATCTCTCCATAGAAATGGATACAAAATACGCATACAAGGCTCCTTTGAGCTTTTTGGCAATAGATGTATGAATGGTCTAGGTATCCTCCATCAAATCTTGGTCGCCAACTAATGAGGAGAAGCATCACTTGAAAGCACTTTTGAACCACCAACCTTGGACTGACTGCGGTCCTAGGCTACACATCCACCAAACTTGGTAGATGGCACTACCCTTTGATGAAGAGATTGGTTTGGTAACCTCATAATAAATTTGACCTTTCTTGAGCTTGGTGTTGTGTCCTACATATCTATATCTATCACACAATGGGCACAACCTACACATATGACATTCCCTTCCTAGTATGTAAACCTAGATCATAGTGACAGACACTATAAACAATGGTAACTTACACTACTTTGTCCAAAGTATTCATCACCCAGTCTTTAAGTGGACATCATATAATTCACCCACCTACCTACATTGATTTGTATTGAATATTCCTAACCTATGCATAGGCTATCCCCTTACGTCATGGAGTAACCTTAACCCCATGAATAACCTATAACCCTTTAAGTTCACTATGACACTTCTACTAAGTAATAAAAGAAACTCAATAACCCAACTTCCCAAATTAAGGCTCAAATATATAAGCCCTACCTTTGTATAGTATTTAATACTAATATAAACACCCACTCCTCAATGTGGAGTATGTACAAACACTCAAATAATAAAGTTTCCTAAACTAGAACAACAATAATTCTTTCACTTTCACATAAGAAGAAAATAACCTTTCCCTACATTATCCAAGCAAAGTATTCAAAGAACATAGAATCTTTTTCAAAACATTCAAAACACAAAAGAATAGAAATTTTCATGCCTGTATATGCAAAGCTCCCAAAAGATCAACTGGTTTCCTAGATTATCCTTACTCAAAGATTAGCTTGCAACTTAGCAACAACACATCCTCTTTCTAAAACTTCCTCTCTAGACCTCCAACAAAATCTCTCTCAAAATGACTCTCAACTCAAAAAATCAAGAAATAGCAACTCAAAAAATAACCGTAAGAATGCAAATATGCATCCCAAATGAGGTAGATTTCACCTCTATTTATACAAGAATGTGAGTAGTTGAAGGCTAGAAACTAGCTCTTCATCTTGCCACATTTGAAACAAATGGTTCAACTTGAAACCATAAGGTGGCAGATTTGAAAACAAAGACTATGCAATTTACATAGCTAGTCGTGTCTTTCATGGACAACATGTAAACCATTGAGAAATGCAAGGTTAAAATGCTCCACAAGTCGACTACACTCAACCAACACTTGCAAGACTTATTCTACTCTCCTATGCTAGACATTGCACTTAGTTACATACTTCTATTTGTATTTTTTTTCTTCATATTTTAGCACCACATAATGGTACACTCCCTATTTTGGCATTTCTAGTTTAAGTCCAAGTTAATGCTTTGTTTTGGCACATTAAAACTCTTATAGTTTGACCAAGTCTTAATAATTTAAGACTCCCTCTATATGTTGTGTGTGGCCTATGTTGGTTATAGCGCTTAAAAACCATAATGCAAATATTATTTACCTTTATATGCTGCCAAAGATGTATCATTTAACATTTAAATATTTCATGCAATGCTGATAAATTAAGCGCAACCTATTATCATGCACTATCACTTATATTTTTAAATCCACCTATTTTATATTGTGTGGCATAAAGAGATTTCCACATTGGTATATAGGCTAAAACTTTTAAATAAACATTATATTTATAATATATAATATATAATATATAATATTACATATTAATATATATATACTTACCATATATATATATATAACTCTATATATATATATATATATATATATATATATATATATATATATATATATATATATATGTAGAATGCATCCATTCAATGTGGTTCCTTAACTCTAGGAAATGATAGTAGCAATGTGTATACTGCATATTATGTTATATATACATGGATCCTCCTATTTTCATCCAATACATACATGCACATTAATATATATGCCTTGGTGCCCTTGATGAAATTGACACATATATGCGACCATGTTGGTCGTGGAGGTGTGATAGCCGCCATCACAATCAATCTATTCTCATGCATATGAATCTATAGCATGTCTGGGCAACCTTTCTCATGTATATACGTATATTTACTCATGTATGGAACTTTATCATTTTGACACATGAAAATATACATATATATACATTTTATGTATATATCCCATCGATTAAATGTAAATGCATAAAGAAGAAATCACTCAACACAAAAAGAATCAAAACTTTTAACCCCCAAAACAAGAATGATCACAAATAAAACCCTTACTACTAATCATACTCAAACATGACTAGAGGTAACTTACTATTTCCCAAGCTATTATCCTGACTTAACCAAACTAGAATTGCATGTGTGAAAGCTCAATTTAGGTCTTATCAAAGGTTACTAGACCAAGTTCTTCTCTTGTGTGATGCTTCCCCTCTCTTCAGGAGGCTTGATTATATTCATGCATCCAACTTAGTACATTGAAACAGTAGTTATTTGAATGTTCAAATACATTCATTTATATCATATATTTTACAAACATAATCATCATATATCATTAAATTGAATCAAACATTACTTCTTCATATTTCCAAAAGCACATAAGCACAAATACATTTATTTAAATAATTTTCACCCAACTAGGTAAAAGTAAATAACTAGTAACACAACGGGGTGTAACATATCTTCTCTGCATGTTGCAATTGTTCTTCCCATGATTTTACCATATGACATGATCATCAATGTATACCAAAATGTTTTTGAAGAAATAGGTAGAAGACTAAATTCATGAGGCTTTGAAAAGTTGATGGAGCATTAGTGAGATCAAATGACATTACTAGGAATTATTAAATACCCTCATCTATTTTAAAGTTAATGTTGTGTTCATCCTCCTTATTTAGTCAGATTTTATGGTAACCTAAACATAAATCTAACTTAGTAAGAAAACTATAAAATTTAAGTCATAGTGGATAATGGACTTTGACGCCTCCCTTGATGTTGTGTGAGGATTTCATTTATATCTTGTTCAAAATCTGCCATCTCTATGTTTCTTTCTTTACTCTATGTTTTGAGGTTTATGCTCTTTTTTGGCCTCTATGTGTCTTTCCTCGGTTACATGGGACATTTTGTCTATGTTTTGTTCCCTCAACTAAACTTATGCCATAACATTCTATGATACTCTTATGTATTTCACTTTCTATTAATATTAATAATTAAGGCTTTTTTCCTTTTATCTAAAAAATCACCAATAAAAGGAATATGAAACTTATCCTTAAGAGTGAACTTTTTGAGTTTCATATAATATAGCACATTCTCCATGAATGGTTCTTACTTTTCAGCATAGCTAAGTTATAGATTCATAGGGAAATTTATTGGGATAGATATTGCCTAAATCTATCATTTCCCTAACTATTTTTTAATTACTAACTTCTATCCACATGAATAGTGTTAAGGTCTAATGTTAGGAGGAATACTTCTATGATCATGACCTCTCTAATTGGATATGAGGGCTACTATGTTAACTTTGTAGAGATTGTATCATTATAAATCTATACTTTTTTCCATTTGTATTAAAATTCATTAATGAGTCCTAAAAGTTGGACACTATGCAAAACTATTTAAGTCACTACACTCCCAAAACTACATTTTCTCCTTTAATTGGGATATCAATATTTTTTTAATGTAATTGATAATCTCCCATTGAGAGTTTTATATTATAGAATTTAACACTAAAAGAGAGTCGTTTCCCTTAAGCTGTCATAACCTAAAAATTAGAGACTAGATAAACAAAATAATTGAGCTCATTAACCAATATGATATCAATAAAGTTGTATGTATATGACTTATATCAAGTAATGATTTCACATTTCTTTTTTTGATATAACCAAACATTTTAAGTGATTGTGGTGTTCTTGAACTGTTAAATTCGTGTTAGAAGATAGAATAACTTTATACATGTCCTTTAAATTTTTATTCTCAAGTTCTAAATTTATTCAAACTATTAAAATTGTAGAAATTCCAAGAACACCCATCAATTTTATTTTTTTTTTACTTCAAGATTCATTTCTTACATACCTCAATTTGGTAAGAGGTCAATACCAAATTAAAACAAGTGCACAAGGAGTTTAGTCTAGGATTTTCATTATTTTACTTTTGTAAAGGAGAATATGAATTGGGCTAAGTAGAGGCATGGGGTTAACTAGGGTTCAAGAACTTTCTTGTAGGTTACCATGAATTTCTTTTGAAGCTCCAAACCAAAGTTATTAATAGGGTACAACACATTCATTATTACATTCTAGACATGAAATTAAAACACATAGAGTTTAGAGGAATAAGATATTGGTACTGGAAGTGAATAGGCTATTTGGATGTGAAATATTAGATTGACTAGTATTAAAACATGTGATCAATGCTCAAAGTGAAAACCCTAACTAGAAAAATAAGAAACCATAAAGCAAGATATCTCTAATTGGTTATAAATATAGGATGACACATGAGGGTAATTCAAATTGAGATGGATTTTTTTTTGGTGTATGTGCCAATAGTTTTCTCCCCCATTCTTTGAGTTTCATTAATTAATTTATAAAATAATTTTGTGGATATGTAGCTAAGATCATGTAGTAGGTAAAATATTTTCTTCTAGATTTTTTAATGAATATATATTTTTTACTATTTCTCTAAGTGGAAACATCCTTAAAAAAAAAAACAAACAAACATGATTAACACAATTTTGTGAAAAAAAAAAGATTTTGTTCCCAAAGGTACTAGATAGGTCTTTTCTTATAGAAAGACTAAGGTGTACTTATTTTTTAAAATCTTAAAATATGTATTCTTTGATAGTTTTATGTGTTTGTTGCAATTTAGGCACTTGACAAGGTTAATTATGAGAAATTGTTCCTATTCCTCACAAATAACATTGAAGTGAAGAAGATTGTATGTAGTAATTTTGGATTGAGAATCAAATTTGAATAAATGGAGAGTAACCATCAAGCTTGTCCATTTGGAGTTTGAAATTTTTTAGCTCAATTTAAAATTGAGACACTATTCAAGTTCAATAATAAAAGGATGATTTTTATAGAAAGAGGGAAGGAAGGACAAATAATATTGTTGAGAATAAACTGATTTATAAAGGTAGATATCTCCCTAGTAATCACCTAACTATTATAAGAAAGTTTGAATTCATATTAGAGTTGGTTCTAATTATTTTATTGTAGAGTGGGTAGGTCCTAGAAGTCCCTAAAGGTTTTAATTTATTTTGTTAAGACCTATTTACTTTTGACTATTTCAAAGAGAGAGAGAGAGGGGTGCTCTTCAATCTAACTAGATGGTTCCACTAAAATGAAAAGGAATTGAAACTGAAGTCATGTCTAAGAAAGTAAAAAAACCATATGTATGAGTTTTCTAAAAATAATCTACCAAGATTTTCATCTATTATAGAAAGAGGGAAGTAAGGCCAAAGAATATTGTTGAGAATAAACTAATTTATAAAGGTAGATATCTCCTCAATAATCACATAATCATTATAAGAAAGTTTGAATTCATATTAGATTTGGTTCTAATTATTTTATTATAGTGTTGGTAGGTCCTAGAAGTCCCTAAAGGTTTTAATTTATTTTGTTAAGACCTATTTACTTTTGAGTATTTCAAAGAGAGAGAGGGGTGCTCTTCAATATAATTAGATGGTTTCACCAAAATGAAAAGGAATTGAAATTGAAGTCATGTCTAGGAAAGTAAAAAAACCATATGCACAAGTTTTCTAAAAATAATCTACCAAGATTTTCATCTATTATAAAGTACGATATAGGAATTGTGATTTGTTCTACCAAAATAAGTTTATTATTAGTCATGAGCACAGTCTCTCATACTCCCTTTGGAATAACTAAGGATCTCTCTTATAGAGAAGGAATCTTCCATAGTTTTTTTTCTTTAAGAGTATATAAAAACCATTTGTTCAAGTAGAAAAACCCACTTAGTTCAAGAGCTCAAAAGAGCTAGACCTCCTAAATGAAAAAATTGTATGCAATGAATAGTGATAACTTTAAGAAATACCCCCAATTTTGAAACCCCTATTCAGGATGAAATTAATTCTATCCTAAAAATGCTCAAGCCTGAGGAAATGGTTAGTGTTGCGGAAAAAAGTACAGAGGGTCTTTTTACCGTTCTCAAATGGACCCAGAAAGAAGTTTGTGATTTGAAAGGCCGTATCACTGTTCTCAATAATAAGGTTATGGAACTAGAGCAGAAGATTAGTTGGGACAGAAGAGTTAGTGAGGAATAGGAAATTCCTTTACAGAGGAAAAGACAGCAACTACAGGAGGATAGATTAACAAGTATTGAATGTAATATGTTCAAGTTTGGACAAAACATAAGGGCCACTGTTGCAAACAACCACAAAATCGCAAGGAATAATACAATCATCATAAATGCGATGGTGGAAAAGCTTGAAAAAAGTCAAAAGGGTTCGCTGGTGGTGGATTTGGATGTGAACAGAGGCAGCAGCAAATCGGCCGGTGAAGGTATTTCGACTCGTACCAGAGCAAACATAAAAAGGAAAACCCCGACTTCTTCACACACGGTTCAAATCCTTAGGAAGGGGTTACAGGATATGCAGAATGTTGAAAAAGAAGCTGAGGAGTTACTGAATAATTTGGAGTAACTTGGTGTTTGGTTTTCTGGTTTTTTTGGGTGGTCCTTTTTTTGGACCCTGCTGTCTTTTGTTGCTGTCATTTCCTTTTTGGGACAGCTGGTTGGTTGTTGGTACTTTTTCTGTTTATCTTTCATTTGTTTGAACTTCATGGTTTTAGGTCCCTGTAAAACCTGTTTTTTTCCTTTTCAAAAACTTTAAGAAATACCCCTAAAAAAAATATAAAATCCTGGTAAATCTTTTAGTTTTGGGGGAAGAAATATTAATTTCTATTGGCGAATCTTTCATTTTTTTTAAAAATAATAATTTTATTGGTAAATTTTTTTACATCTCTAAAATTTTGTAGTAAATATTGGTGAATCTTGAAAAATAATAGGAAAATGCATTAATTATGATGACGAATCCTTCAAATATAAAAATAATTCTTATGGAAAACTAGGGGCCTAAGGGTGGAAATTATCAATGGGTTTAAAGGGTAGACTATAATATTTACTTGTCACCATTGATTTAAAATATATATTGATCTTCATTATATTTTGCAAGGTAAATGTACCCATAATCTATAATTCTCATGGGGCTCAAAATCACTTTTGGATCATTGATCTAATGACCCTTATATTTTTTGAGTTGAAATATACCCACAATCTATAATGCTCATGAGGCCTAAAATTTATTTTGGATCATTGATCTTAGAAGATCAACAAGCCAAAAGATTTTTTGGATCCCATGAGAATTACAAATCGTAGGACCATTTTACCTCACATGGAATAAAAAAAGGGCCATTAGATTATATTGTAAATCAATGATGGAAACTAAATATTTAAAATATGGCCCTAAAACAACTAATAATTATGATACACTATTGGCGAATTAAGATAGATTTCTAGTATAACTTATAAAATTTAGTCGAATTTGATCTAATCATGTAGCAAATATTATGGTGAATTTTTTAGTTAATTTTTTTTTTTTAAAAATAATTTTTTTGATGATTTAAATAAGCATATTATAAAATTTTGTAAAAATGTGGCGATTCGAGTCATGTTACAACTTGAACTTTTAGCCAATTGGCGAATATTAGCCACTAAAAGAATCACTGGCAATGAATGCAACACCAAGTTAAAATGAACCAATTTTCATGCTATCAAAGAATTTCAACTTGAAGAGTAATAAACATAGGTTTAAGGGATTTTGTTGGTTGGTGTCTAATCTTGCAATGAAGAAGATGATGTTGAACATTTCCCATGCACATTTACTCTTTTTAGATGATAATATTCTTTTTTCACACTTGAATAACAAGTCTTCAAAACAAACTTAATATATTGATGAATTTTGGTGATAAAATTGGCATTGAAGTAAATATTACAAATACATTATACATGGAATTCAATATAACCATGAAGGTAGTATCTAAAATCAATTTGGCATACAAAGCATAGGATATCAATGTGGTACACTCTTGCCTTGTACTTGCAACATAAGCAAGACTTAATAAAGGATATTGATCATAAAAATTCTTGGAAATACATTTTTGCTATAATTTTGAACACAATATCCAAACACAAATTGGTTTTTCCCATGTGTTGGCTACTCGCATGATTTGAAATTATTTCAAAAACATGAAAAATGTTTTCATCCCCATGTTATGAAATTACATTTGACATAGAAAGTAGTTTTTGATATTTTTCAATGGAGTTTGGGTATCTTCTCTTTTTACCTCATCAATTTTTGATATTACCACTATGTTACATAAGTTTTGGAGCATGTTAGATTTTTACCCGAGGTAAATAGGTATTTCTATTTGACTCCTCTACAAAACTCGCTAAAGAAATATGCAAATCTTGTTGATATGCTAGAATTATCACTCACCACTAAAATTAGACATTGATATAAAAGATTCTTTCCTTTTAAATTCTCTATTAATATTTCATAGCTTAAAATTTATAAAACATAAATAAAATTATTTTTAAATAGATTAATAAATATTACTTGAAGTAAGACTAATAAATTTTGCAGTAGTTAATTAATAAATCTAAATTCTCCAAAAGAAACCCCTTAATTGTGAAGTAGTTGGAGTCTAATAAACTCTAGGAAAGATGAATCTATCTGTAATATCCCCATGTTACTGATGCTCCTTCCTACTATTTGTTACTCTTATGTGTTAGTGTGATATTGGTTTGTGACGGTGAGTAGTTCACTGATTTGGTGTGTGCGGATGCATAGTCTAGTCGATCGCTACATTTGACATTATTATTATGATTTATGATACTTTGTGTGGTGTTTAGATTATTTGATTGTGTAATGGTTTTTCCTTAATAATATATATATCGATGTGGTGATTCTATGATGTTTAATTTGATTTCAGAAATATAGTATGATGCAGTGATTTAGTAAATTATGTTATGATATGATTTGTTAGTTTAGAAATGCTATTTCATCATTGATATTATAATTGTTAGAATAGATGTGATGAGAGGACAGTGTAGCATCACTCATTCACGAGTGTCCTGCTACACTACAATTCCTTCTCACAATGTAATGATTTGATTATATATATATATGTACATGTACACAACCTTGTTTGGATGCAGGGATTGTAGGTACAGAGTCTCGATTCCTCCTGCTTCAGTAGGACAGGGCGAGCACCAATAACCCAATGGCATAATGTTGAAACAAAGATGACAAGGAAGTCATCTCGTCCCATGATTGTCAAACCGTCCTGTTTGAATGGTATTGTGCGTCTTTGTGTTTGTCATTTCTGTAATTTATTATTGTGGTTTGTGTGGGTGTCTTGTTCGTATTTTGTTTACGTTGGTATTTTTGTACGTTGTGATTTATTTAATTAAATGGTGGTAACAAATTTTTATTATAGTGTTAGATTAAATTGTATTTTAAAAGTCATGTGTTTTATTTAAATGTTAATTAAATATTAAATTTGTGTTTTGTTAATTAAAATTAGAATGGTGAGGATAATTATGAAGATAAATAAATTAAATAAATTAAATTATGTGCATTGCAAGTAAAGCTTGCAAAAGTAGATTTAAAACAAAAAGTATTGATAAAAGGAAAAATAAATAAATAAAAGAACATAAAAGACAAAAGGACGAATGAGAATGAAGTGTTCGCTGAAAAGCTGGAATTTAAAATAGAAATTTCTTTTGAGTTGGATTTATTAGAGCTTTTGAAAAAGATGAGGAATATCTTTTATTTAATGGCAATTTTGAGAGACTTTTCATGGATGGGAAGATTTGGACAAAAGTTGCACAAAATAATTGTTTTGAATTGTTGAATCTTCTGAAGCTTTCTGGAAAAATTTATTTCATTTGTTTGCTTGCATTATTCTGTGGAGAGTTTTCTGAATAAAATATTAGATTTGAAATTGAGCAGTATTCTGGAGAGGAGATTTTGAAGAAGGAGTAGGAGCCCTTCGAAGAGGCTATCAGGATCAAGTGGAGCTTCATTGAAAATTTCAATAGCACGGGACTCCAGGTTCCACTTGTTTTTCTCCTTCAGCTTTTTGTTTCAAAAGAAAATAAATAAATAAATAGGCCTTCTTTGAAAGAAAATTCTTTTAGAAATTTGAAATTGTCTAAGTTGCAAACAAACAGAAAGAAATGTTGTCGAATTTCGTTTGAAAATGTCCAATTTCTTTATCATTTTGTTGTGGAAAAGATCAATATTTTTAATTAAAATAGATTTGTATTAATTGCCTTTTTATATATGTGCGTATATACATTTATATTGTGTTAATATTTAAAAGAAAATATTTCTTCTGGATAATTGTATATGTTTAAATATATTAATATATATATATATGGCCATATAGATGGATATATATATATATACATATTTATTATTAGACTTGTTAAAAAATATATATATATCTATAATATATATATATATATATATATATATATATATATATATATATATATATAAATATATGTCATGCTGGTACTGTTCTTAGGCCGAACCTATGGAAGTCGGCATAGTATTCAATGTTTCTTTTGAATGTTTTAAAACAATATATGAAACAAATTTTTTTTTTTTTGAAGTTTATTTATTAATAAAAAAATTTATGTTGAAGGGTGTTGGGAGGGACGGCACTGGGCCATACCCCCCTGTACCCTGCGTAGTCAGGAGGACTGCACACAATAGTCATTATGACTACTGCGCTACTACGCCCCCCGTACCCTGCGTAGTCAGGAGGACTGTGCACAACAGTCATTATGACTACTATGCGCAGTACCAAAAGGACGACGACCTTCTTCATTCGCAAGTGGGGTTTTAATTTATTTATTTTATATATATATGGTGTGGGGTGTGTATTTTATTAAATGTTTATTTAATGTTTTATATATATATATATGTATATATATATTTATATATATATATATATATATATATGTATGTATATATATCTAAAATGTGGTATGTATTTTCTTTATATGTATGAATTGATTTTGTAGAAAATTATCTAACTCTTAAATATGTAATGAATTATTTTAAAAAGGAATTTTTATAAAATATAAATAAAGGTGTATTTTTTTATGATTTTATATATAATTGTAAGATTTTTTGGAAGAGTAATATTCTTGAATTATTAGTTTCATTTTGAAATTTGTTTCTCTTGTCATAGATTGGATCTTGGTTAGATGGTTTAGTGTGTGAAGAATAAATGAATGGTATTATTTATTTTTATATTGTGACATCCATGCATGGTTATTGTAATATTGCTGTGTGGAATATGATAAAATTGATTTGAATTATTTTCCTTATTGTTATTGTTTATTTTGCCATGTATTATTGTTGGCTCTTCTCTCGATGTGGGAACCCTGTCGATCTTGTGAACTCAATTTTTGGAGGTTGTGAACTCCTTAGTTTTCTAGAGGCGTGTTCTTATCATTGAATGTTATCCTCGTTTTGTTGTACTCTTGGAGTTGAAATTTATTAGTATTATCTTTGGAAGGGTTGTACAAGATTGTTGATATTTTTGATTATGAGTTATTGCAAGATGGGTAATGCCTCACATGTTTTTGTTTTGAGACATATGATTTATTCTTTATGGTACAACCCTTGCCTTGTTTTGGTTTATGTTAGGGGTCTTAGGGAGAGTGGCTCTTCATGGGGGCCAACGCCTCAGAAGGAGGAAGAGCTCAGGATAACCCACGTAAGAGTAGTGTAACAAGTGAAAACCTAATAATAGTACTTAGGGGGATGGGTCGTAAAACACATAAGATAATAATATTGGATACCTCATCTATGCATTAGGGCTATCACAGACTAATGATAGACTGAGAAGGCCGTGGTCAAAAAAGTCGTAACCTCATCCTCATGAGGGGTTATTAGCTCCGCATGAGCTACCCTATGGTGTCACCGCCTCAAGTAGGAGGAAGGGCCAGGATATCCATAGATGGGGGCCGACGCCTCAGGTTGGAGGAAGGGATAGGATAACCCATGTAAGCTATGCGATGACACTCTCCACTAGACACCTTTATGCCTTGTTTCTTGTTGCCTCTGGAATTGTATTTTGTCTATTGTTTTAGTTTTCATTTGGAAATGTTTCGTGATTGTTCTTTGGTGACTTGGTTAATGGTTATTGTCTTATTTTATTGTGAAAATATTTATGGCTTTAAGTTTATTATGTTGAATCATGAATGTTGTAATTTATGTCTTTTGTTATCCTTAATGTCATTTTGGAATTATTATATACATTGTTCTATTGGAATTGGTTTTGGCATTCATGGTCATGATTTCTTCCTTGTCACCTCTAAGCATGGGGGGTGGGTTATTTATAACCCACGTGGTTGGGTGGAACGTGCTCCACACCCGTTGGGTTCCCCATCGACGTCCATTCTTCTCAGCATTCTTCAGTTGGAGCGTGTACCAGTTGTTCACTTTGTAATTCTAATGTTACTGTACTTTGTATTATCCCACTTGTATGGGAGAATTATTGTAACCCATTTATTGAGAACATATAATATAATGTTTAAACGGTGATGTATTATTTAGAAACCTCTGTAAACATTATTATTTGAGATTCATTATGATTGTAATATGTGTTGTAATGATACTGTACTTATGTTTCATGGATGTACTCCTGTAAATGGATATTGTAATATTATGATGAATGTAATTTTAATAAGTTATTCAGTATCATCTTTTTCCTTTTTGTTAGTAGTTATTATGCGATGTGACCTCGCGTGCCCCAGGGAACTAGACATGATAATGTTAATGTGCAATGAGAATATGATTTAGTGTTAGTTGCATGTTTACTTTGTATTGTTTTAAATTTTTTTTTTTTGCAATGTTTGTTCTATGGGTTTTGCACGACGAGTGTTACACTATCACTAAACTAGAAAAATAAAACTGAGTAGCGATGAAATTTCAAAATGTGGCAGATGGTGTAGGTAATGCCCTTTATTTTTCCAAAAAATAATTTTGATATTTTATTGGTGAATACTTAAGTAATAATAATCGACGCATAGAAAAGATTTCCCATTAAAAAATTTCCTTTTCAAACAAAATGATAGAAACTTGAAAGGAACACTTCTTCTCCTTTGAATTGAAATAATAAAAGGATGGCATGTGGAGAAGCAACGATTGGCACTAGTCGCAACATATTAGAGTCAAACTGCATAATGATTGGAAAATAATTGGTGCCCATTTATTCATAAACTATGAAGAACAAATCTGCACCATATCTCATATTCTTTTCCTTCCCGTGGTTTCAGATTTATAGACATGCATTAATTAGTTATTCAATCATGACAATTCTGAATTGTGTCACTGAAACTATATACTTTTTTTGAAATTAAGGGCGGTGCCATCATATATATATATATAATATGAAAACATTATTCTTACTATTGATCATTGCATTCACACTCAGTGTAGCATGGACATTTTGACCTATGTGTTTCTCTTGAGCCATGCAATGGCATGTATGCGACTGAGAATAATGGTATGAACTTCCACTGTGTCTTAAATTAAATTTGAAAAAGAAATATATCTTTGTGGTTTGAAGTTCATTAAGGTTTTATTAGGAAAATAAATAAATATAGATTAATGCAATCAACAGGTATTAAGGAATAGCTACCTGCTTACACAAATAATCACCTATACTTTAATTTTGTTAAACAGATATGATAGAAGCTAAAAAGGTATATAAGGAGCTAAACAAAGAAATTTTCAATTGAAACAAAAAAGAAACTTCCATAGTTGAATATTTAAAAGAAGAGTTTGAGTATTTCAAGAATTTCAAAGTAAACAATTGATAAAACCTGAAATTATTGTCTAAGAAGATCTTCAATTTAAACAATAGATAAAACCTAAAGTTATTGTGTAAGAAGATCTTTGATCTAAACAATAGATAAAACCTGAATTTATTGTCTAAATCACTACAGTGCTCCATGGTAAAAACTTGCAACTGGATATTGATGAATGTGGATGCAGATTGTGTGTAGGATAGTCTAGGAGGTTAAATGATGTATGTAACATTTTGTAAGGGTTAAGAGATTATTATTTTCAAGTTTGACGGAGGTGTAGTCTGGCAGAGACCTCTCCATAGTCTAGATGCTTGATTGGTAGTTTTTGAGGGATAGTGTATGCTTCTAAAGTCACATTTGTTTTTTATTAGAGGGGTGATCCCACAAAAGTGGTTTACAATTTTCTGCCAAACTAGACACTGAAATAATTTTTTTAACTAAATCTTCACTTTTTGACACCTATAGCAGCTAAACCATGAGGAATTTGAAGATGATCCAAACTAGAGTTTCATGAAATTTTTTCTATAGATTCTTAATATATTTTTTTCAAATTTTTTAGAATCAGATTGCACTTCTTTTTCCATCTCCCTCAAAAACTAGTTTTTTTCAGAAAACAACATTTTTAAAAAGTGACGCTCACTGTATAACGCATAACTTTTTTTCCATGAAGGATAAAATTCTAAATCTTTTGAATTTAGATTTGTAATTCTGATATCTAGTGCTTCCACTTGGTTAGATAGGTTTTTATTGAATATTTTTTCTTTAATAAAATCTCAAAGTCAAAACAAATACAATTCATACATAGCACGACCGTATAACACGTAACTTTTTTTGTATGTATCGAAATTCAATTTTTCTTTTTTGGATCAAGGACTTTAATATCTAGTGCACTCATATTTTTCAATTTTTGTTTTGATAATCTACTATTTTTCCACATGTGGAAAACAAAGAGCTTGATTTCAGCTGAAAAACCCACATTCACAAGAAATAAAAAATAAATATAATAATCAAATTAAATTTTATGAAAATTATACTTTTGGAAGCTTATAATAAGGAATACATACTTACAAAAAATAAATTTTAAATGAATTCATTTGATCCCCAAAAGGTAAATCAAAAAGTAGTTTTTTATCAACATTTTGATAGGTGTAAAGGAGACTCCATTATAGATATGGTTTAAAACTAGTGGGGTTCTATCAAAGGAGTTTTGGTCTAAGGTGGTTTGAGCAAACCCTATTCAATTGGAATCCTTTAAATGGAACATTTCAAGGCTTAAATCATTATATTTTCTAAAGATATGTGATTTCAACAAAAATCAAGATCTTCAAGAAATTGTAAACCGCTATTGTGGCAACACCTAGAGGTAAAAATATTTTGAAGGGGAGTCAAAATATTTTACAAAAAAGAGCAAACAATAGCAAAAACACAACAAACCATCAGCATGACAATAGCCAAAAAGGAAGGACAAAAACAACAAAACTACATATTCTTCAGGATATTTGCAGCTTCCATGTCACTCTTCATATGTAGTGCCCAACCCGTTTCGATTATCGTTGATGTCAAGTAAGTAGTTGTTAGTAATGTCATGATGATGTGGTGATTTTATTATTTAATTTAATTTTAAGGTTATGAGGTAACACTAATAATATGTTTGGATTTGATTAATAAAATTAATTTAATTATAAGGTTACCTGTTTCATTTGGAATTAAATAAAGAATTAGATTCAATGATAAACGTCAATTTAATTATTGTTGGGAGTTAGTTATTTAAAATAATCAGATTAAATGAGGAAAGATAGTTATCATTTAATGATTAAATTCAATTAATAAATTTAAAAGTGATAAAATATTAAAAAGGATTAAAAGGGAACTTAATTTAATTGGGAAGTGAAATTATAACTGAATGAACTACATTAGTAAATGATACGATAACTATTTTGGATGGTTAATTATTAAATTAAAATAATAACTAAAAGAAGTATGAGTAATTAAACAATGTGATAAGATTTTTATTAATTTCTTTGTGAAATAAATAATTAATTAAATGTTTTAATATAATTAGAGGTTATGAAAGAATAAAATTACATTGTTAATAGAAATAAATAAAAATAGAATATTGCAAGGTAATTATCATTTAATGTTTAAATTCGATAAACAAATTAAGGAGAAAATATTTATCTGTAACTAAAAGAAAGATTAAATTATTAATTATTTATTGAATATCTAATAGATGACCTATTTGGTTCATATATTAAAGATTAGATTATAAAATAATAATTAAGGGTCGTGGCTGTCATTCATTCATAACTGCTGGAAGTTGAACGGTTTCCCGAAGGGAGTGGAAAAGACTCCATGAAACAAATTATTAAAATGAGAATTATTCTAGAGATAAAAGGGGGATTGGCGGGTTTGAAGGGTGGCTCCTTCTGTCATGGATTGTTCGGCTTAGGGTTTTTGGTTCCAGACAACATTGATTTACAACGCCAATTGAAATTTCCTGTCAATGCTCTCTGGAAAAGAGTACAATTTTCTTTCCCCTCTCTATATTTTTGATATGTTGTGTGCGAATTGTAAATCATCTTGAAGATTCAAATTGCATGTGGTGCTAGGGTTTTGATTTAAGTTTTTATGATATGGTTTTCAACTTATAATCATATGCGGTGGTTTCAATCTATATTCATATTTTATGTGAATAATTATAAAAAGTTAGTTACGTATTGAAATCTATTTGTATTCTGGGTAAATTTTACATTTCATATTCTTAAGTGATTTAATGAAAATTCATTTATTTTATTATTGATGAACCTCTCGTTCTTTATAGATTTATAGATTTATAGATGTGAGATTAGGATTAAAGATCCATTAAAATGTTGATTTAAATTATAATATTTTAAATCTATTGCGATTGTTTATATATATATATACATATTATATTTTGTTTGTAAAAAAAATAGATATATATATATTGTTATACTGGTAAACTGTTTCCTGTGACTCTATTCAAACAGTCTAATTGTGTCATCCATAACATTTTTTATACAAACTATTTTGCTGGTAAATTTAAAGGGTTTCTCCAAATTCCAGTGTTCTATTTGCTGTCCAAAAATCTCAAATACCCAGATTATAGTTTTGGCGTTATGCTTAAAATACGAGGCTGCTATCAAGCTGCTCCCTTATGGTTGCGTTTTGCTGATAATAAATATAATTTATAAAAAGTTAAATTAAATTTTGGTCTGCTAGTATGATAGGTTTTGAGGTAAATAGAGAAATAATAAAGAATGTTATCTTGGTTGTAAAATTAATGATTATACTATATAATGAAAATGGGTGACACATTAGAATATCGGAATTAGGGTTATGCTTTTGTAACTGAATAGGTTTAAGGTAAATATTGTGCAAAGGGTATATTCTTTTATTACTGTGAAGGTCTTGCTTTTAGGTAATATTCGTAATATTAGTAGTTAAGGAAATTACGTTGAAAGATGTTTAGTTAATGAAGTGAATGAATTAGAGTAGATTAACTAAAAATATTAATTTTATTTAGGTTAAGGTTGTGCTGTGAAGAATTAGATTTTTATCCCAGCTAGATAAATGATCTCTTATTTGTAATCAGAAAGTGAAGTTATATATATATATATATTTGTTTATTAATAATTAGGTTAGATATTGGTTGAGGTGAGATATAATTAGAGGATCTTGTTTTGAATAAATAAAGTTATTAATTGTTGGCATGAAATCTTGCCAGGTAGTTAGTCATTAGGGGTTAAGGATGGTGCAGTTAGAATTCTCACATTTGTTACCTTAGGAAGAAACAAATGTCCTTTTTGAATATTATTAATCATTGTATCTAAATTAGGATGGAAAGATAGGTTAAAAGTTTTTAACGTGAGATTTAAATTGAGGAAAATTATAATATAAAATATATCTTGAATTTTCTTACATGTTCTCTTAATTGGTAATTTAATTTTATAGTATTAATTTCATGATATCTTTTATATTTCCTTTAGAATGAAATAAATGTTATCTTAATATCTAAACTCCTCGCATGCTTTTAGAATTGGCTAATGGATACTCTTGGCAATTAGGTAGTTGGTTACTTAGAATAAAATATTGCTACAATTACTTGTGAATTATTGTGCGAGGGAATGAATTAGGTAAATAATTAAAGAGAAAATGGTTATTTCCATAGGTTGGTTAGTAAAATATTATTTAACAAAAGATTTTAACGGAATGAACATTATTGAATTAGGTATTTAATTTTGTTGTAGATAAATGAACTGTGTATTTAGTTAAAGTAAATTGATTTATATGGTTAATTAAGTTTTAGGGTTCACTAAAGGAGATAAGTGATTCTACATTTACATAGTTTCTTTTACTTGAAGGTTAATGATAAAGTTATTTTTAAGTGAGGATAAATCCCAGGTTCATAGGTTAATTAATTTAAATGATACTGATTAAATGTTAAATGGTTTTAATTACCTTTTTGTTATCTAATGAGTCTGTGAATGATAATTATTTATCAAACTACTGTGTGAAATAATCCATTAGTGTCGTCACCTTAGTATTATAATAAAGTTGTAAATTATAGAATTGTCATCTTAGTATTACATTTTAAAGTTATAATTAGGATTCGTATTAAACAGTTGATGGAGGTGGTTATCTTATAAATGATATAGTTAATTTAAATATAATTATTTGTAGTAAATACTCTCTTAATTAAATTAAGTGGATATATTAAAATAAGTGGTAAAAACGTTGAAATAATGCTTTAATTAAAGGAAGGTCTTTATGGTTATAATGTGTGAGTAAATGTGTTTTAAACAAAGTGTTTTGATTATTGGTTTAAGTGTTTTAAGATGGGTGTTATTTGTGGGATATTTATGGAGATGTCTCAATGGACTGTTCATTGTAAGTGTTTTAAGATAGTGTTCTTAAAGGTTGATGTGTTGATGGTTTCCTTGTATGGAATTATTCCTTAAGACTTTGTGATTAATGTGTTTATGTTCAGAAAATGATTTATTTATAGGAGTTAGAAAATTAGAATTATTAGGTAGTTAAGTTATTAGAGAGAGAGTTTCCTTATGTTAATAATTTGGGTAACATTCATAGATTAGTTTATTCTCAATTTGATTAATTTCAAGTGGGATAGTTAACTTAGAAATAATGAAAAGTAGAGTTTTGTATGTAGATAATATTGGCGATAAGGATTATTTCTGTTTAGGTGGGAGAATTGATTTATAAGATAAATGGAAGTAAATAAATTTGAAAACTTTAAATAGTTGGGTATTACGATAAAGGCTAGTGAATGATTGTTGATTCGATAAATGTTTTGATTAATTATATTTAGTTAAACAAAGGGTTTATGTAAATGAATAAAATTAGATGATCTTTTCTAAGTCAATTTCCCTCATATTCTTTTAATAGTTGATTTGTGGGATTTCTATAAGAACAGTTCTAGAAAATACTTGTGATTGATATCAGGATCAAATTGTTGGTTGAGTGGGTTGATCTTCGAAGGGAGATTGTTGTTATAATATGTAAATTGAGTTTGTTTAATTTGTGTTTGGAAGTGTATACTTGTGAATAGTGTCTTATGGCTTAAAACATTAGATTTTATCTTCATTTCGCAATATTGTGATGTCCTTAAATGATTGGAAATGATTGATCTTTAAAATAATGTTCTTTTTAGATTGTTTCAAGTTACTTCTTATTGAATAAATGGATATGTTATTAGGATGTTTGGTGTGACTTTTCGTGAGATGATTTTGAGTTTGGGGATTTTCTCTCAATTAATGTATGTTGCTATTCATTGGGAACCCATATGTTTTCTTTTGGTTCTTTACCCTAAGTGGTAAATCGGTTAATGTTATCTTTGTCGTGATTGATGGTTCTGCTTGAGTTGTTAATGAGTCAAATGGAAAAGCTCTTTGAATTATGGGTATTCCGAGAGGAGAAAATAGAGGTTTCCCTTGGATGTCCGATTTAGTTCGTATCGAAGTTGTTGATGTTGTTTAAAGGAGTTGTTGATCTTATTTTGATGTATTCTCTCATCATAATTGAATTGAAAATAGTTCTTCAAGGTTTTGTTTTTATTGTTGTCAGATTTTCATGGGGAAACCCTAGTGTAACTTTATGAGAATCTTCCAGAGGTTTATTTTACTATTGGTTAATGTTCCTCCTTTTATGTGCCTTGTTGTGGCAAGTGTTTTGGTTTCATGTTTTTTGAAAGGGTTGTACATGAATGTTGAGATTTTGATTATGTATTTATGGCAAGATGGGTAATGCCTTGCATGCTTCTCTGTTGTGATCTAATGTACTTGTTATGTTGTACAACCCTTGGATTTGGTTTTTATGTTTTGAGTGTCTAGAGTGAGAGTGGCTCTAAGTGGGTGGTCGGCGCACAAAGGGGCGCCAGGATAACCCTCGTTAGAGTGAAATTAATAAGTGATAATATAAATAATTAACTAGGGGGTGGGTAGAATCACATTAAAAAGATAATTGATGCCTCATCCACCTTTTTAGTGCTACCACAGACTAAAGGGGATTGAGAAGGCCGTGGTTGGCATGTTCGTTGCCTTGTCTTCGCGAAGGGTAATGGATCCGCATGAGCAACCCTATGGAGCGGCGCCTTGAAATAGGTAGTCTGGATAACCATAGATGGAGGCGGCTCCTAGCGCTCGAGTTGTCTGGATAATTCGTCAGTAGACGGAGGCGGCACCTTGCGTTAGTGGTAGTCTGGAGAATCCATGTTAAGCCATGCGATGACACTCTCCTCTAACACTCCTTATTATGTTGCTTCTTTGGAAATCCTCTGGAAGTGGGTCTTTGTCTTGAATTGATGGATCATAGTTGTTTTGAATTGATTTATGGTTTTACCCTATTTGATCTCTGGTGTATTCTTTGGTCTTGTATAAATCTTGTGGATGTTTGGGTTTTGACCTTGTACTCTTATGGTACTGTGATATGATGTTATTGTATTGTGTCATTGTGATTCAGAATTGTGTTATGTTTATTAATTTAGTTTGATTTGGAAGTGTTTTATGATCTTCCTTTGGTTCCTTGTTTACTGGCTATTGCCTTGAATTATGTGATGAGATTTATGACTCTTGGATGTGGTTGATTATGTCATTGTAATTCCTGAGTGTTATGATACTTTTGTATGACGCTGAGTCTTGTGGTTCTTTGTTGGATGTTCTTGGTTGAGGTCTCTTTCTTGTTAGCTCCTAGCACGGGGGGTGGGTCTTCGGACTCACATGGTCGGGTGGAACGTGCTAAGCACCCCATTGGGTCCCCAGTCGAGGATCGAGAGGTGCGGATTGGTGCTGTTACAGCGACTCCAGAGTTGTATTTGTTTTGGAGCCAGTTTTGATGCTAGTATTCATCTATTCATTTGTATCATGGTATCTTGTGTATGGTTACCATTTATGTTTGGGAACACTTTTACATCATTGTACTTTTTGAACATTGTACTGTAATGAAATGTTAAACTTGGCGTGGATATTGACCATGGTAGTTGTTATTCACTGTGTTATGTTAATCATGCATATGTTGTATTTATGTGCAGATGGCTTCTTATCAATGAATTTTTCATGTATGTGTTATATTTATTGTTAATGATTATATCTTTGGATTTTATTCTTTATTGATGTTGTATGGATCTAAGTTGTGTAATGACTCTTCGTGTACCCCAAGGGATGTATGTGTTAATGAATCTATTTAATTGAAATTCATGTTATGACTTAATGTGTATTACATGTATGTTATGTTTATTTTTTTTAAAAAAAATTGCTGTAATTATTGTGTTATTGTCCTTTGGGGTTCGCACGGTTGCGTTACATCATATGTCTGATGATCGACATATCTTTAGCAGGGACCCCCACCTGCATCTTGGTCTTATTATGAGTTCTAGCACCGGGCCCAACCAAATTTACCTCATTAATCAAAACATTATGCAAACCAGCAACCTTGTCAACCAAAACATCCCCCTCCACTTGCATTTCACCAGCAACAACATCCTCACCAAGATTAATCTCCATACATTTCTTGGCCTTCTCAATAGGAGTAGATAGGCCCTTAGACTCATACCTCACAACAGATTTAGTCTCATCCCCGACCTTATCCAATTTGACAATAATCCTTTCCATTTGTTCCTCCAAGGTCAAAATTATTTGTTCAAATGTCTACTTCATCTTCAACATCTCCTCAACAACAATCTTCAAAGAATCATACAACTCATCAACTTGAGTTTGAACCGACGATTCTCCCACTTTGCTCACAGCACCCCAAAACCTTACATTAGTCATGTTGAGCTCATGAAAAACCCATTTAAACAGTTTAAACAAGGAAATGGATCCCTCCTTAGCCATACCCAGAACATTGGGAAAATCCTCCCAATCAAAGTTAAAAACATCATTTTCCTCAGCATCACTCTCTTGGGAAGAACTAACCTTATCTTGGCTTACACAAAGCTCCTTAACTTTACCCACAACCACCGGAATTTGAATCTTGTGAAGAGAACTAACAATGTCCTCAGCCACCAACCTCCTATTTTGCATCTCCAAGTCCATACCCAGAGAACCCAAAGCCTCTTGCCCACCAACCAACTTTGGAGGAGAAGCAACTTGCACTTCCTACACTAGGCTAGTAGACCTAATAGCCAATTTCTTTTTACTATCCTCCTTCGGACCCTTCTTCCTCTTGGTCCCCAAAATAGGGGATGATGAACACATCTTCAACAATTTCAATCTTCTCCTTCAAGATAGTAGAAGGAGCGACATGCCTAGTTTTACTAGGTTTTTCACCACCCTTTCCGTCACTACAGGTCTCATAATCCTTCGTGTTGGGAGTCGAAACCCCTTTACCAGGTATTCCCTTTGTAGGAGGTTGTGAAATCACTTCTATAGAGAATTTGGAAAAAAATCCTCATCCTCCTTTGTTTTAGACTCCTCCACCAGAACCTCCTTTTTCCTTTTCAAACTCCTCAGCTCTTCTTCTGAAACAGTTTCATATTCCAAGGCTGGATTCTATTGCTTACCCTTGGGAGCAATAGCAGTTGACTTAGGGACCGCAAAGGCTTTTTCATAATCCAAAATTAACAGAATAAGACCAACATGCAACACAAGATTCTTAGGGTTTTTTTTATGATCCTTCATACCATACTCTAGAGAAGCTAGAAGATAAATTGGAAAGGAGATTTTTTTCTTATGGTGAAAATGATTCAAGAGAACAAAATTATAAACATTAAAAGCAGAAAATTGACCTTCTAAATTAATGTACACCTCATCAATTCCTCAACAACATCACCCCAAAGGGCTTTGATGAAACTGCGCTAGTACCCACCACTCTTGGCTTGCTTAAGCTTTTGTTCTTCATCCCTTTAAAAAAAAATTGTATAGCTGCCTTAGATTCCTTCTTATCTCTGTAAACCTTCTTGCCCTCCATTGAGATTGGTGATATTCACAATGAATTCCTCATTAACATCAAATTCAGTACCACCCAGTTTCAAAATCCTATTATTGCAACCTTTAACAAACAAGGTCATGGCTTGCAGGTTGTTTCCATCCAACCTCTCCAAATATGGTGTAAGCCCACCTTTATACAATCTTCACCACACTTTCTTATTTTTAACAGTATCACAGGAGAAGGGCTCCGCTCTATTTCTGTAACCCCCCATGGTCATAAACATAGAAGAACTAAGGAGCTTGAAAACTTTGTAAACAATTAAGAGAAGCCTTGAGAAGGAAGGCCAAAAAAATTTCCACAATTTGTGTGGCAATGACATTATGGCAGAGAGAAATAATGATCCTAGGGCGCTATCCCATATGGAGAATACTCAAGGTACCATCAACCTGATCAAGATCCATCTCACCTTCACTCCAAAAAATTAATTGTCGCATGATAATCATGTTAGCCAAAAACATAATGAGGCCACCATCTAAATTAATAGCAATTTTGATAATCATGATTTAAACAAGCAATAGCCTTAATGGGGAGGGGGGCCTCCACATCCCACTCCCTGGAACCACTAACACCAACGTTAGCAAAAACATCAGCTAGGCCATTCCCTTTCCTAAGAATATGAGAGATATAAACTTCATCAAAGGAATTTAAGATTTCAATAGCATCCATGATAAGGGATTCAACACTCCATGAGGGGACATAAGACTTCTTCAAGTTGTTAATTATATTTAAAGAGTCACTCTCAAGCCACACCTTTTTGTAACCTTTGGATTGAAGCATTTCAAGCCATGATTGGTTGTAGTCGCTTTCATGAAGTGGTTTTTCTGGGTTCCCAAAGGGAGCACCACAATGGAAATGAACCTACTATTAAGGTGATCCCACAATACTGGTTTTCAATTTTTGGTCAAACTGGACACTAAACTGATTTTTTCCAACTAAATATTCACTTTCAGGGACCTATAACGGCTAAATCATGAGAAATTTGAAGATGATGCAAACCAGTAATTTGTGACATTTTTTCAGTAGATTCTAAATATATTTTTTTCATTTTTTTTGGAATCAGATTGCACTTCTTTTTCCATCTCCTTCGAAAACTAGCTTTTATCAGTAAACACCATTTTTAAGAAGTGATGTTCACCATATACAACATATTTTTTTTTCTATGAAGGATAAAATTCTATTTTTTTTTAATTTAGATTTGTAACTACGATATCTAACCAATTCATTTGGTTTCATAGTGTTTTATTGAATATTTTTTCCTTAATCAAGTTTCGAAGTTAAACCAATTACAATTCAAACATAGGCAGACCGTATACAACATAACATTTTTTGTATGTATCGAAATTCAATGTTTTTTTTATTGGATCAAGGACATCACTACCTAGCCTAAACATATTTTTCAGAATTTTATTTTGATAATCTACTATTTTTCCACATGTGCATAACAGAGAGCTTGATTTTCAGTGAAAAACCTATGTTTAATCAAACTAAAAAAAAAATACATAATAAAACCAAAACATATTAAAATTATATTCGATGGATAGCTTGTTCCAAGGATTACCATCATCTAGTTTGGTTTGTGAAGTCTCCTCCATTTTCATCCTCAACTCAAGCTTTGAAGGGAAAAATTCTACAAAAAATTGGTGCCAGAGGGGCAGAAGGGGGGAGAAGGGGGAAAAAGGGGGTTTTGAATTGTTGGATGTTGTGGTTGTCATTTATATCAACACTATTGGCATTAGTGTCTTACAAGTTGTATATGTTGAGGATATTGATAAAATTCTAATGAAATAAGTTGTAGGTTGTCAGTGGTGAAGTGAAGTTCAGTCTATTGGTTAGCTCAGTACATTGATGATCAGTGGTTGTGGATTAAAGGGTTTGTTGTCGAGTATATCTAGTTTATCCATGTTAAGTTTCAGAGATCTGCATGAAGATTTCATCGAGTTATGAGTAGTTGTGTTTTGATAGTCATTTTGTTTCTTCAATTGGTGTTCCTGAATGAAGATAATGTGATTCTAGTAAGTTCAATTGTTGCAGATGCTTCTCTAGTGATTCATGATGTTTATGGATGTTTCTAGATAGTTCTTTATCTATGTTGCACATCCACATTGATCGTTGTGCTTGCGATTAGATATTTTCTCTTGCATGTTCATGTTTTTCATGTTCTTGGCCGACAGGGTGTTGTAGCGTGTTGTGGATCTTCGAGGAATAATTGTTTGAAGTGTTTTCATGTGTTTCATGTTTTATTTTGGGTCTTCACTATGTTGTGGCCGACATTGGTCGATTCACATTGAAAATTATTTATTGTTTTGGGCCGACAGTTTGCATATGTTTTATTATTTTGTTGAGGCTGGCATGTAGCGATGTAATTTCTTGTTGCAAATATATATAAGCAATTGTTTATTTCTTTTGAAGGTGTGCTTGTGTATGAGATGTGCGAATAATGTCTTAATCATTCGAAGGAAAAAGAAAAGTGTGAAGAAGAGAGAGCAGAGTGTGAAAAAGTATTCATGTGCTTAACCGGAACTGTAATCAGGCATTAGTAGATGCTATTTTATCAATTCAAAATCCTGTGGATGTAATCCGAATATCTTTGTAAGACAGTGTCTTATTTTGGGCAGTAAGCCTTTTGTAATTGAGCAGTGAGCTCTAGGCAGTGCACCTGAATGCATGTGCATTCTCCATTCACATTTCTTTTATACTTTTAACAAGGTATAATCTTGTGGACTAACCTCCACCATGGTTTTTCCCCTAACAAGGTTTTCATGTAAAAAATCTTGGTGTTATGTGTGCTTCTGATGTGTTGTTGATTTATACTTTCATGGTTATTGATTATATTTGAGAATAAGGTTAATAAGTTTAATAAGTTTTCAATTTTTGTGACAACTAATTCACCCCCTCTCTCATTTTGTTCCACTGTGGTTGCAAACAATTGGTAATGAGTAGGTCTCTAAGAATTTTGATAGTTTGGAGGTAATCCGAATGGCTTACATACAAGAAGGATATTTGAGATTTGATGGAACAAATTATTCTCTTGTGGGAAGGCTTGAAATGGAGTGTCATCCGGAGATGTTCTTTGGTGAACCCTACTAGAAAATTACAAAGAATAGGTATATCATTCCATAGAATGGTCCTTCTACTGTAGATGAGATTAAGGAAGCCAAATAAAATATCAGGGCCAAGGAAGCATTGTTGAGTGCTCTGACTGATTCTGAGATGACAAATGTTATGGATTTGATGACTTATGAGATTTGGAAAAATTTGGAAACTTTGTATGAAGGTGATGCTAATGTAGTGGATTACTAAGCTCCAAAGTTTGAAAGGGAAATATGAAATGTTGAGAATGGGCAAGTAGATGATGAGAACATTACTTTCATGCAAAGAGTGAATGATTTAAAAGGTATCAGAGTGCTAGTGGATGATTAGAAGAATCATAGATTGTTGCTAAAGTGCTTAGATATTTTTGTGTTTCTTACAAAGTCAAAGCTATAACTATTGAAGAGCTCTGGACTATGACTAATGTTACTTGAGATATGTTGATTGGTAAGCTTAATGCTTTTGAGTTGAGTGAATTTGGTGATGCCCTTCCTAAGATAGAATCTGCATTCAAGGCTACTACTCCTGAAAAGGGCCCCTGCGGATGAAAATTAATCGGTATGTGTAGGATCAAGGATGGCCAAAAGTGGCACATGATGGTATGTATTGACAACTATTTTTTTTAATCTAAAATTGATGAAATGAAAAGGGCTTTTAAAGGAGATTCTAGCTCAATCGACATAAATTATATTTCCACTTTGAATTTATCATAATTATTATTCATTTTCTATTCAAATTATGACTAAATTTCGATTGATAGGTTGATTGAAAACATCTATAGCTTTAAATGATATCACATTTTTTGAATCCAAAGACACATCACATTCCCATGATCCGCATACAATAGATTTCATTAAAAGAAAAATGAATTTCATGAAGTTTTGACCAAGTTAAGGTGGTCGACATACGAAGCTTTACCTTTTAAAAAGTTGTAATAAAAAATTCATAATTAATTATTTACCCAGAAAATAATTACAAAAAATATGCATCACATCTGGCATGAGTCCTCTACTTTATATCTAAAAATATTATAAAAAATATTATCATTTTATTATGGTTAGGGTGGCCGATAGACACCTACTTTGGTTTTCCGAAATTTAAGTACCAATCGCATTGAAGTTTCAACTTCACCAAATATATATATTTTAAACAAACCTAGTAGTTTAGAAAACCACATTAAATTTTGCTACAAATTTCTATTCTTACATATTTTCAAGGATACTGGTTCAAATTTTATGTCAAGTTGCTCACTGGAATTTTCTAATTTTTTTGCCACTTAAGGGCCTATTTTTTCCATGATGATCCTGCACATACCCCACTGTGTGTTTTGTTTAACATATAATTTTTATATATATAATATGGCATACGACAAATTCATCGCTAGCAATTCATCAATGGAAAATTCAACCCTAGCAATTCACCATGGGAAAATTCACCGCCATGACAAATTCACTGTGGGAAAATTCACCGTCATGATAAATTCACTGCCAAGCTAAATTCATCACCAACAATTCACCGAAGTGGAAAATTAACCGCAACAATGTTTTTTAATATATATTTTGTAAACTTTAAATTTTTTTGTTAAAAAATAATTTCATCTGCATTACCATTTATTGGCAATTTTATTTTTTAAATATTTTTTATGTTTATAAATTGATTTATTTTTGTGTTAGATTTAATTTTTATTTTTATTTGCATTTTTTTTTCACCAAAGTGGAAAATTATCATAGTAATTTATTTTGTAAACTTTGAATTTTTTTCTTAAAAAATAATTTTCACTTGCTTACAATTTATTGACAATTTTATTTTTTAAATATTTTTTATGTTTATTTTGATATGAATTTTTTTATGATAATATATTAAAAATTGATTTATTTTTTTTAGATTTGCTTCATAGTAATTTTTATTTTCATTTCCATTTTTTTTTAGCCAAAGTGGAAAATTATCATAGTAATTTTTATTTTCATTTGCATTTTTAATATATTAAAAATTGATTTATTTTTGTGTTAGATTTGTTTCCTAGTAATTTTTATTTTCATTTGCATTTTTTTCACCAAAGTGGAAAATTAACTTTGCATTTGATTTTTTATGATAAACTTTGAATTTTTTTCTTAAAAAATAATTTTCACCTGGTTACAATTTATTGACAATTTTATTTTTTAAATATTTTTTATGTTTATTTTGATATGAATGTTTTTATGATAATATATTAAAAATTGATTTATTTTTCTGTTAGATTTTCTTGATAGTAATTTTTATTTTCAATAGTCATGACTGTCCTCCAAAGTGCATCTCTACTGCACACATGGTATATAAGCTTTCATTTTCATCATTGTTTTATTGTTTCATGATAACGATGTGTAAGGTTTTAAAAATAAAAATGTCGCTTAAATTTTATCAAACTGAAAAAAGGTACGTAAAAATTGTTTCTTGATGGTTATTTCTATCATAAAGAAAAACAAACTGAAAACAAAGTTCACTGGAAATGTGAAGATTATCAAAAAATCAAGTGTCATGCTCGCGCGACTACTAAAGGTGATGTGATCATTAAATAGTTTAATGAACATAACCATATTGTAGATATAGCGAAAGTTGAAGCCACTAAAATTTTGAATGATATTAGTGATAGTGCTAAAAATAATCGTGATACACCACAATTTGTAATAGGAAGTGTTGTTGCTAAATGCAACCAAGCAGTAGCTGCTAAACTTCCAAGTATGGATACCATGAAGAGAACAATAAGAAATATAAGAGTTAAACAATATGATGGGCCTGCTATCCCATTGCGTCACCGAGAAAACATAGTTTTTTCTGAAGAATATACAAAAACACATCATGGAGAGCTATTTTTGCTATTCAATTTTGGACCTGATAGCAACAGGATTTTAATATTTTCTACCAAAAGAGATCTCCAAGTATTGGCACAATGTGAACATTGGTATGCTGATGGCACTTTTAAAACTATTCCGCAACTATTTTACCAATTATATACTGTACATGGGCTACAAAAAAATGCTTGTTTGCCTTTAGTATATACATTATTTCCTGATAAGACTGAACATATGTATATACTATTACTTCAAAAAATAAAAGAGTTGGTACCATTAGCATCGCCAAGATCAATAACAATAGATTTTGAAAAAGCTATGATAAGCGCAACAAAAATAGTGTTTCCAACAACAAAATTACATGGATGCTTTTTTCATTTTTGCCAATGCATTTTTCACAAAATACAGGCTCGCGGATTAAAGAATCGTTATGAAAATGATGCTAAATTTGCTTTGAGTATGCGCTTGTTGTCTGCCTTAGCATTTGTATCGGTGCGTGATGTAGTAAACACATTTGACACACTATGTGAGAGCAATATTATACCTCCTGAAGCTCAAGATGTGGTTGATTATCTTGAGGATACATGGATTGGACGTCTCGATAGACGTCAACGACGACGGCCACCAAAATTCCCAATTGAAATATGGAATTGTTATGAGGGAGTTTCAAAAGATTTGCCCAAAACTATTAACTCAATTGAAGGTTGGCATAGAGGATTCGAACAACAAATTTCAGCACATCATCCCAATATTTGGAAATTCATTGACAACATTAAAAGAGAACAGAGCATAAATGAGGTTCGAATTGAACAATATTTAAGTGGTCAAGAGCAGCAAAAAAAGAAAAAATATAGAGATTCTGCTGAATGGATAAAAGATGTAGTGGCTAAGTATGATGAAACCAACAATATTTGTGATTACTTGCGAGGTATAGCTAACAATACCAATTATTAAATTATATAGTTTCCTATGTAAAATTGATTATAGATCAAATTATTCTCTAAAGTTAATGCCATTAATTTTTTATTTTTATTATCATAAAATATATTGAAAAATATTTTTATTTTTATTATCATAAATCAAATTCTCTAATTCTCTAAAGTTAATGCGATTAATTTTTTATTATAATAAATCAAATTATTCTTTTGTGAAAAAAAAGAACTTTTTTGAAATATATATTAAAAAACATTAATGGTGGTTAATTTTCCGTCTCGGTGAATTGCTGGTGGTGAATTTTTCATCACGGTGAATTTTTCCACGATGAATTTGTCATGATGGTGAATTTTCCCATAGTGAATTGCTAGCGATGAATTTTCCATCGGTGAATTGCTGGCGATGAATTTTCCTAGAGCCATATAATATATGTAGTAAATATTATATATTTTAATATATAATCTATATTACATATATTATATCTATATATATATTTGTTTTGTATAGTTGAAAATATAGTTCATTTTTATATATATTAGATAATTATATATTTATTATATATATATAATTGTGTGTTTATATGTATATATACACAATTATATATATATAATTAAAAATATTTATTTAAATTGATGTTATTATTTAAATGATTTTTATGAGTAAATGGATTTGGTTTTTAAATAAATGAGTTTCTCTTATGGTGTAGTTGATTTTATAATTAAATAATATATTTATATGTTTATATATAATTATATTTAATTGTATATATATATATTAAATATATTTGTTTAATGTTTGTTTATTACAATAGATGTATGCAAGCACGATTAATTAATTTGTTTAATTATGAAATTGGGTTAGATATTATGTGTGGTTGTGAAACTGTAGTTAAACTTTTGATGTAATTTTGTTGTGGATTATTAATGGGAATTGTATTTTGAATAGTGTATTTTAGTGTGAAATATTGATCTATTGGATTTAGGAAATCCGAATAGTAGTGATTTTAATTACATGAGATTGTTTATTGTAACTTCTAGTATTTTTATAATTGGGTACTATGGGGGATATTTGTTGTAGAGAAAATGTAAGTCTTCCAGATTGTAATTGTAAAAGGGGTTGTCATTTTGTTATTCATCCTTGAGATTTCCTTGGGTAGTGCACGTAGTTGGTTTCAGTAGTGGACATCCATAGGGATGTGTTATCTCTTGTGTTATGTTATTATCAGTTTGTGCACTGTCTACCCTTGGGTGTAGAATGCGTTATTGTGTTGTCGATAGGGAAGTGGCTTTCAATGAGAGTCGGGACACAAAGTGGTCCTAGGATAACTCATGTGGAAGTCAGTGTAATAAGTGGAAATTAAATAACCTACATTAGGGGAATGGGTAGTTAACATATTTAACTTGGTAAGTAGCCTCCCTCATTGGCTCAAGGGCTTGTGTTAGACTTGAGATGAGTCAGGAAGGCCTAGAATGGCAAGATCATTATCTTGTCTTCTTGAAAGATAATTGTTTCCACACTGGTGTGCATGTGGGGCCCGAGTTCATAAGAGGTTACCAGGATAACCTGAGATGGGGGCCGGGACCTAGGAAGATCTCCTTAGGATAACCAATGCAACCTTTGTGATGACACTCCTATGAAAACAATCAGTTTGTATTGTACAATAATTGTTCTTGATTCAGTGATTCTAGAAGCAATGTAACCCTGTGTTTGTATTTACTTTTTTAGTGTGGTTTTGTACTTTTCCTGTGTTTAGAGGTAGTAGGTTGTCTTGGTTACCTGTTACTATCTCCTAGCATAGGGGTTGGGCCTACAGGTACCACATGGCAGGGTGGCGTGCACCTTACATTGTTGAGTTTCTCTTCCTATTCGTGATGGTGAGATCTTCTTGTTCAAGGAGCTCTTGTGGATTTGTACTTCTCTTTCTCTTTGTAACAATGTACCCTATATATTGTATTCCTTATTTGTAATCAAGGAGAAACCCTTGGGATGTAATTGTAACATTATGTATGATCTATTCATCGTTGGATTAAATGGTATATATTGTTTATATGATGTTGTATCTATGGAAATATGCTCATTACATTTCTATGTGTTAGATTTATTATGGAATGGTGAATTCTTTGTTGTATGTTGTTATCAAGAGTTAATTCCATATACTATGTTTTAGAATAATTTTGTAAGTTTGGAATTTCACATGTAGACAAGTTGTGTGTCCTAGAGGATGCATGTGTTAGAGTAGGTTACTTCACTCGTCATTGTTACTCTTTTTAAGAAAAAAATTAGTTGTGCTTCTGCAGTGTTGCATCGTCCTCTAGGTTGCGGGACGGGGTTTTACAGAACAAGAAAGTGATAGGTCACAATCAAATTTTGAAGGAGCCAAGAGAAAGTGTTTGGCAACTGAATTATCTAGGGGTATGAGAAAGATTACCTGGGCTCCAAAATTCGAAGAAAGCACCAACGGAGAAGAAGATGAGGCTTGGTTAATTCAAATGGAAAAGTATTTTGAAATAAGGAACTATTTAGGGGTCACTAAAGTTGTGTGGGGAGCTTTCCAGATAACAAGAGAAGCCTCTAATTGGTGGATGAATAAGAAGATGGAACTTGGAATCAATTCCTTAAAGTTGACCTAGAATGAATTTGTTGATATTTTTGTCTGAAGATCCATTTCATCTTGCATTGTGTCCAACCATTTCTCATGATTAGCATTAGTGTAGGCTTCTTTAAAGGTAGCTAGCTCTAATTGATAAAAAATTAACAACTAATAATCCTCAATTTTTTTCAAAGGTCGATGCTCCTAGGTAGACCTCCTCACTTGAGGAACTAATTACTACAGATTACTCTATTATTGCAAGTTACCTCCAACATTGTTCCTTTGTAGTGGCTACAATTGTAATGCATTATTTGGAGGTGGTTGAGAGAAAGTTTTATAATCAACAAAATGGCTGGTAGGTCAAGATAAGATCCTAGAAGAAATTTTTTCATTGCAATTACCAATATAACTTATTGGTATTACCTATGTGGGATTCTCAATTTGAAAATTTTGCACATTAGAATTTACTATTGGTGATATGACATCACACAATCGACATTAAATATCAAAATCAAAAGCTGGTGAAGGAATATTTCCATCACATGGTTGTTTTTGTTTATGAATTGGAGATACACAAGTATTAAAGACTTGTATGGGGTCATCCATCGACCTTGTTGGCTGCAAATTAACTAAAATGGGTTGACCTAAATGTGAAGGTAGCATGTGGTTTAAAATTATTGTTGACATTTCTTGTGCGGATTGGGTGCTAGGTGATGAAAAAGATGCCTCTGTTGACTGTGAAAGAGGCTCACATGATGAAGGAGCATACAAGTTGGTGTGGGAAGAAAATGAACAAGTTTGTAGTGGTAGATTTGATGGGGATTCAGAAGAAACATGGCGCAGATATAAGGAAGAAGCAACATGTGATGATAAGGGATCTTCACGTGATGAGGGAACAGGAAAATTGCTGACAAGAAATGGATGTGGTATGGAAACATCAAGTGAAATTTACTGCATATTAGCTGAAACATGGATGCCAAGGTGTGAAGGCATCATATGATTTAAATCCCTAATTAAGTTTTCTTGCATGTGAGTGTTGGAATACAATTTAGAATATAAATTTCCAATAATTTGTGTTAACATCTTGTTGTTGAGGCACATTTGAAATTAATTTTGGATTTGAATACTGCAAATTTCTCCCATTGTCAACATCATCAACAAACACATAGTCATTCATTGGTAGCCTTTGTTTGTGCAAACCTAGGAAAACCTTTTCATTGAAGACAACATCCTGATTGTGAACTAATTTATTTGTAACCAGATTCCACAATCAGAAGCCAACTATTCTTCTCTATACCCAACAAATATACATTGCTCAGATTTGAAATCCAACTTCATTCACTTCTCCTTGGGTATACGGATGAAAGCTTCATAGCCAAAAACCCATAAATGATTATAAGAAATTTGTCTTCCCAACCATCTCTCTTCTAGATTATCAAAATTCAATTGAGATGAGAGGCTACAATTGATCAAATACACTATTGTGTTAACTACTTTCACCTAAAACTCTTTGCCCAAACCTACTTTAGAGAGCATGCTCCCAGCCCTCTCTAAAATTGACCGATTCAACCTCTCAGCTACACCATTCTCTTGAGGTGTGAATGGTACAACCTTAATGCGTTGGGGTGATCCCACAATACTAGTTTACAATTTTTTGCCAAAATGGACACTAAATTTATTTTTTCTAACTAAATCTTCACTTTTGGGCACCTATAGCGACTAAATCGTGAGGAATTTGAAGATGATGCAAACTAGTGATTTGTGACATTTTGTCTGTAGGTTTTAAATATATTTTTTTCAAAATTTTTGGAATTAGATTTCACTCCTTTTTCCATCTCCTTTGAAAACTAGTTTTTTCTTTTTAGTAAACACCAATTTGAAGGAGTAATGCTCACCGTATACAACATAACATTTTTTCCATGAACAATAAAATTCTATTTTTTTTGAATTTAGATTTGTAACTATGATAGCTAGTGCACATAATTGGTTTCATAGCATTTTATTGAATATTGTTTCCTTATTTAGGTTTCGAAGTCAAACCAATTAAAATTTTGAGATAGGAAGACCGTATACACCATAATTTTTTTTGTATGTATCAAAATTCATTTTTTTTTGTTGGAGATCAAGGACATCAATATCTAGTACATTGATATTTTTCATTTTTTTTGATAATTTGTTATTTTTCCACTTGTGTAGAACAACAAAGAGCTTGATTTTCTATGGAAAAACCTATGCTTGAATCAAACTAAAAAACAAATATATATAATAAAACCAAAAAATATTAAAATTATATTTGTTGGATAGCTCATTCCAAGGACTACCATTATTTAGTTGGTCTCATGAATTCCTCCATTTTCATCCTCAACTCGAAATTAAGGGAAAAAAAAAAAAATTTTGGAGATTTTTGGTGCCAAAGGGAGAAGGATGGTACAATTGGAGTGAACCCCTTCCACAAAGCCTTTGGTTTTTCTTTAAATGGTGGGACCCAACATTTAATGGGTTCGCTCAAACCAAATGTTTGTTCGAACCACCAAAAACCAATTTTTTTTCCATGGGGTCATTTTTTTGCAATTTTCCTTCCTCATTGGAATTGTAAACTAGTTTTGTCGGTTTACCCATTGAATACTATTATTTGCAAAATAACTATAAAATTCCAAAGAACAAAATACACCCCCTTTATCGATTTTCAAACATTTAATCTTGTTCCCCATTTGGTTCTCAATAATAGCTTTAAAAATCTTGAATTTGGTAAAAACTTTAGATTTCTTGTTGAGCATATAAACCCATACCTTTCGAGTATAATCATCGATAAAAGTGACAAAATAATTGGCTCCTCCATACAAGGTTACTTGTAGGAGCGAACATGTTAGAGTGCACAAGATCCAAAGGTCTTATCTTTTTGTCATGTCCAATCTTCAAAAAATTAATCCGCCTCTATTTTCTATAGAGATAATTCTCACATAGGTCCAAATCCATAGATTTCAATCCCAAAAGATGATCCCTTTTGAGCAATATTTCAAGCCCCTTCTTGCTCATGTGCTCAAGCCTTCTATGCCATAGTTCCGCTTCACTGTCCACAACCACCACCATTTCTCCCACTTCAGTGAGACTATCAAACACATATAAAGTGCCCAATTTTCTGCCTCTTACAACCACTAATGCCCCTTTGGTCACCTTCCAAGAATTTGAAGAAAAAGTGATGCTACATTCTTGAGAATCAAATTTTCTTGCAAAAATCAGATTTCTTTTTAATTTTGGAACATGTTTTACATCACACAATAACCACTTGTTTTCATTCTTCAACTTCAACATCACATCACCTTTGCCAATAATATCACATATCTTGTTATGACCAAGATATACTTTGCCAAATTTTCCTTCTTGATAATTTTGGAAGGCTTCCTGACAAGAGGTTATGTGGAATGATGCATTGAATCCAATACCCATGAATCTGTTGTAGTTTCACCTATTGACAAGAATAGAAAACCATCATATTTTTCATACATGGTGTTTACTTCACTATCCTTTGATTGATTTTGCACCTTTTTATATGACAAACAATTCTTTTTGGTATGACCTTTTCCATAAAACCAACAACCTCCATTTCCACCCCTTGACATTGATCTTCTTGAAGATTTTGATCTTCTTCTATACTTATTTCTACCCCTTTCTTTATGTCTACCTCTATTACCAAAAATCAATGCATCAATGGGTGTGGTTCCTTGATTTTTTCCTCGCATATCTTTGTCGATAAGAATTGCAACAACATCGTCAAACTTGAGTTTTATTTTCCTAGATACAAAGGTGTTGATTGCCATCACTACTCCTTCCGAGCTATTTGGAAGAGAACACAACAATAAGATGACTTTGATATCATCATCCAAATTAATGCTTGCTGAAATCAATTGGTTGATTAGAGTGTTGAATTCATTCAAGTGATTGGACACAATTCCTCCTTCCTTCATTTTTAGATTGTACAAATTTTTCATGAGATAAAATTTGTTCAAAGTTGAGGCCATCTCATACATTTCAGTGAGTTTGTCCCATAATTCTTTCGATGTCCTTTTTGTTGTGACATTGAAGAAGACGTTGTTGGATATTGATAGAATGATTGTTACTTTTGCTTTCTTGTCTAGTCTCTCCTACTCCTCATCAATGACCATAGCTGGCTTCTTTACTTTTCCTTCCAGTGCAAGTGAGAGATCTCCTCTAATTAGCAATGACTCCATTTGCACCTTCCACAATCAAAAATTCTGCCTACAGAACTTCTCTATTTTCCATTTATCTGTTTCCTCCATTTTCCTCAAAAATCATCACAATTCCCTTATCAACTGTTTTTCTGAACTTTGATACCAATTGTTGAATAATTTAATGCAAATTATATAAAAACACAATTGTAGAAATTAGACTCAGAAAAGAAACAATTCGCAAACATAAAAAACAAAATGATTTATAGTGGTTCACCAATAGGCCTACATTCACTTTGAAACAAGAGAAATCTCCTTTATTATCTCTATTATTCGAATACATCTACAACACAGTTGTATAATCAGCAATAATAATTAATTACATTATCCACAATAAATAAACCTTCGAATGAGAAGGTGAATAAACTCGTTCAATTGTAGGGAAAACAAAGGCTGACTATTGGGCTTCAATACCGAACAATAACACCATACCAAAGATAAAAATGAAAAAAATAAAAATAAAATGTAAGCACGGGCATGGAAAATAGATAGTTACGATGAATCCTCCCGTGTTGATCGTAACTATCTAAAAGTCAAAACAATAGCTAGAAGCTCTTATGTTGCATACAAAGAAATCCAAAAAAGATTATCAAAATTCGACATTCGAATTTAAGAGCTTAAGATGCACAAAGTTAGCTATAATAGCTACTGATACCCTTCCCCTAATTAAACAAAAGTGATTGAAATACTAATAAAACAAAAATAACGTAATAAAAAATCCTAGTGTGATAATGCTATAGGCTACCAAAGATAAAAAGGAAAAAATAAAAATAAAATGTAAGTGCTGAGGTGGAAGACAGAGGTTGACTTGAACCCGATTAACATGTAGAGAAGCCATCTGTGAACCCAAAAACAAATTACCTAAAATCGTAAACTATGAAAAAAACCTTTCCTTTTCTTTTCATTCAAACTTTTGAATGTGGCTGAGCTCAATGCGACCCCTGCCCACACTGGCAGTGCCTTTTGCTGTGTCTCTTCTTGACTTCTACAGGTTTAACCACCTGTTTTCCGCTCTTGCATCTCATTCAGAAGTTATTGCTACCTATTGTTGATGGTGGTGGTAGTTCTTACGTGTCCTTAGTTCATTTCTTTTGATACAGACTGGCTTAAGAAAAATAAGCTTTCATAATAAATGGTGCATTATAAATTATGGTCAGCGTTTGAGTTTTCTTTACAATAAATTCAACAATACCATTGGTATTTTGAATAAATGGGTGAAACGAATACGCACATCTAACTAATAAATTCTAATTAATAAAAAATTACTACCCACATTTAGTATTCAACTTCTAACGTTTGTAGATACAACAGCTCCTACCATCAGATCTCACCAGTTTAATGCAGAAGAAAAAAGAGAGGTCACAAGTTCATTGCACGTTAGCACGAGTTAGAATATTGGGAGTACCCATATTGTTGTAAAGAGATTGCCGGGTAGGACTATAAAATAATAATATAATATATAATGCAGAAAAAAATATCATTGCCGTTACTGAATAGTACGTTGAAAAGTGAGCTCTTCTTGAATGAGGGAGGGTGGTGCTATTTTCTTCCGAAATTGTCTTCGTTCCAATGATGTTCAATTACCTTTTTCAATGCTATATAACTATTCAATTAAATATAAAAAATCCTTTAGGGTACACAAGGGGAATTCTTCCAGCAATTATCGTGGATTTTGAGTGTCCCCTTTGCCTTGGTCTTAGTCTTGGATGTACAGTCGACTTCCAGAAGCAAACTTGGTGCTAAAGCTGACACAATCCCAAATTACTGCCTGGAAGATTCTTCACTTCAATTTTCCTTTTCGGGAATGTCTAATTTCTCAACATTGACCCTGTCAAATGCCTGGACTGCAACAAACATGAAACTATCAAACATATATTGTGGGATTGTAAAACAAATAAGGATAATTGGGGCTGCCATTTAACAAGACATGTCTATTAACTTTTGGCAAACACTCTCTTAGAAAACAACCCCCTTCAGTCTCACCATGTCTAACAATTTCGACTGTAAAATATTTAGATCTGTCATAATTAATCATTTATGGATGCAGAGATGCATTGTTGTTTTCCTCTTGGAATTGTCATTGGGAAATTCTAGTTTAATATTGTTCTTCAAAATGAGCTCTAAAAATGGAGGAATTTAACTTACTATCACTAACAATTTGCTCAACATCGTTTGCTCAATCTAAAAGAACATGTTAGGATTTTATTAAGTTCTAATATAAGTCCGAATCATAAAAATGATAGAATGTTAGAGAATCAAGGAACAATCGCTTGGGAAAGTCCTTAACTTCATATTACATCTCTAAGGTATCGAAGAACTCCCTTCAAAAAAATTCAACTAATTTAAATTATACATAATAATATATCATATTGTTATTATTTTCACATATATATAATATATATTTGAAAATAATAATAAATGCAAAAATATTAAATTTACTTAAGTTTCAAAATTCACATTAAAAAATATTCAAGATAAACTTATTAAAAATATTCTAAAAATTAAAAACAATTATATTTTTATCTTTTAAAATATTGTAAATTAATATGTATTTTTATAATAAATATTATAAAATGATATATTAAAATTATAAATTAAAATACTCTATTATATTTATCTATAATATTATTTTACAATCTACTAATAATTTAAAGTGTCATATATAGTTATATAAAATACACTAAGTCAAAACTATACTATCTAATAAAATTTTAAATTGTAATTGATGGTCTAAAATTTAAAAAATGGTCACATAGACCATTAATTTTCAGACCTCTTGAAACCAATATAAAATAAGTGTCACATAGTGGTGAGTACTTGCCTTTCTAGTTTCATAATTAATTGCAATTGTAATCTTAAATATAATTATAATTCTAATTGTAATAATTTATTATATTTCAATTAATTATAAAATTATATATTTTTAATTTTAAGTTAATTTATATTATTGTAATTGTAATTACGTCAAGAGGCATTCTACAGTGACAGACAACAATCTGTGTAAAAAAAAATTCTTGATGTCAAATTTGAAGTGCAGGTGCCAGTAGTAGAAGAGGAGGCAAAAAATTTACTAATAAAATTTATTTTATGCAAACAAATAAGTAGTAACTGAAAATTTGAAGAATAAGACAAAAAAATTTAATAATAAAATTTATTTTGTCAGACCACTGCCTCCACTCAGACATGGAAAGCCAATAATAGCATTTGTAACGGCTTATTTGCATGTTGCTTTAATTAGATTTTTCTGTCATAAGATACAATTAAAAGGAGACTTCCTCCAGAATTTGAAGGGAGCTGTGAATTGATTGACCGAGTCCATACATCTTCCAATGCATACTTTACTGATAACTCTCGGCATTTTTTATACTTTACCGCATTCTTTGCTTTTCAGGCCTTCAAGATTCCAACCCTTGACCTTGGAAAATGAAAGAAAAGTATAGGTGTTTAAATTGTTGTTTTCTAACTGTGGCTTTTGGTTTAAATTCACAGTGCGGCGGGCTTTGCAATATCAAATTTGTCAGCCTCCTCTCAATCGAATGCTAATGCCCTATAATTTTCATTCAAAGCGTTGTTCAAAGGTAGTTCTACTTGATGTAGATGATATTGTTTCAATATGATTGCTTAAGAGTATTCCAAGAAGCTCAAGTTGCAAAAGCCAAATGTAGAAAAAGATAATGTTTGTTCTCATTTTGAATCGCAGATGGCAGCACTAATGAGGTGGTTAAAGAGGGAGTTTTTGAATCGTAGATGACGACAGTAATTATTAGGGTTTAGAGTGGCTTATGAGTTTCCTTGTAAAAGATGGTGGGGAGAATGGAGGCGGACAATGAAATTAGCATGTATTGAAATTATGGTTGGAAATTTAGAAATTATCTTTACATAGTGGAGGCATGAAGAACACGGTACTAGCATGGAGGTGTGAGGCTGAAAGTGTATAAAGACTGGTCATCTTCGATTTTGACAGTTTTCCTTGCTTTAATTCGCTTGTTCATATCCTTAAAATAGTGTGGCAGTTTCCTAAGAGGCGAAAGTTTTCTTTTCATATCACTTTTTTTTTGTGTTAATGTAGTATGATTGATGTTTGGGTTCTTTAATCTTTTGACATGCTTTAAATAATATTTGTTCAAATCAGTGAGATTTATTTATGTTCATGCGTTTGTGGTTTGTAAGATTGTTTGTTTTATGATTCAGTGTCTATAGGGGCTACAGGCCTGCGCTTTTAATGTCTTTTATTTCAATATGTTGGTGACATTCAATTTAAAAAAATAAAAATTAAATGATTTACATTATAGTGCATATGTCATGTTTAAAATGCTTATTTGTAAGGTTATTTTTTGATTCAACTGCATAGTATAACTCTTTTCCTAATATGCAATTGAATCTAGAATCCTCATGCCTTCCTGATTTCAATGAGTTTTGTTGTGTCATAACAGTTCTGTTTGCTTTTAGTTTGAAATAAATTATTACAATTTATGCATGTAGAAGTGAAATTACAATTTCTTTTTAAATTTCGTAATTTGGCCAATAGGTCATTATATGTGAAATTCAAATGTTAGTGAAACATCCTGAAGTAGAAGAGAATTTGAAATAGGTTCCCTTTATTAAATATTTATAAGAGAAAATATATATATACAATGATAATTAGAAATGTATAGATTGCATGTTGATTCATGTCATTACAATAAAATAGATTTTAAAAGAGAGATTGTAATCTTATTTCGATTAAGATAACTCTCAATGTATTATATATATATATATATATATATATATATATATATATATATATATATAAAATATGCTAGTAATAAAGATATTGTAAACTTAATTTCTAATTATAATTATTTTAAACAATTATAAATAAACTATGATTAATTTTTTTCCTCATATTAATTTTAATTATAACTAATTTTTCATGTTAATTGAAATTATAATTTAAAACATAACAAAAATAAAAATAAAATAAAATCTACTTTTTAATTTTTAATTTTTCAAAATATTATTACACACATTAATTAAATATAATCTAACATACTCAATCATTAAGAATTAAATATATTATTATTACATTATAATTTATTACATAATATATTTAAAATATATTAAATTATTAAAAAATTCTAATATATTAAATGATTAAGTATTATAGTTTATTACATAATATATTAAAAATATGTTAAACTATTTAAAAACAATAATATTCTTATTAATGGATTTTCAATATATCTATTAGAAAAATCACTTTATGTATAATATTATATAAAAACTAGAAAAATATTTAAAATACATATTTATTTTTAATTATAATGAAATCCAAAAAAGAACAAAAAAACATATTATTCATAGTAATTAGCTCATAACACCTAAAATTTAAGATCAATGATATTCATGATAAATAATTTTGAAACATTTTAAAGTTATAAATCTTGATCTCTACTTTAGAAAATATAAATATTTCTTAAATACAAGATTTTTTTTTTTTAGTTAATGTAAAATTTGAAAGGCCCCAACTACCACCCATGTTTGCATAGCCATTCATTGATACATATTAATTAAAATCTTACTAAAAGTTTAAAATGTACCAATAGTTTAGTTACAAAAATAAGTACTTAATTGGAGGAGTTGTGCAACTTTATTAGTATCAATAGTACACAATTAGTGGGGCATTTGTGAATATGTATTGGATCAATTGCGAAAATTTTGTGGTGGTCAAAGCGAATGGTTATCGGGACACTAGAGAATATGTATTAGACATCAACTTAAAATGACCACTTTTTAACCTTTGTGTACATAATGAATCCTCCCATGTTCATCATAACTATCCAAAAGCCAAAACAATAGCTATAAGTTCTTATGTTGCATACAAAGAAACCCAAAAACAATTATCGAAATTTGAGATACCATTTAAAAGCTTAGGGTGCGCGAAGCTAGCTATAATGGCTACTAGTAGCCTTCCCCTAATTAAACAAAAGTGATTGAAATACTAATAAAACAAAAATAACGTAATAAAAAATCTTACTGTGATAACGCTATAGGCTATCAAAGATTAAAAAGAAAAAATAAAAATAAAATGTTAGTATTGGTTGGTTTGAACCGGATTAACATGTAGACAGGCCATCTGTGAACCCAGAAACAAATCGCATGAAATCGTGGACTATAAATCTAGAAACATAAACGTTGAATTGTGGACTCTTCTTGAAATGAGACATGATGGTATTTTTCTTCTGAAATTGCTTTAATTCCATGTCTTGAGAAAATATTGTTCAATTTACAATTATCTATTACTAATAGGTTGACAATCAAAAGATCCTCGAGGGAACGCAAGGCGAGTTCCTCCAGCAGTTTCTATTTGTTGAGATAACTGATTGTCTCAACCTGTTTGCATGAATGGTGGATGACTAAAACATATGAGTGCATGGATTCAATCTATTTCCAGCGGTGCATGAGATGGTGACAGTGGAGTTAACTAAAACTATCGATCATGCATAAGGAGATAAGATAAAAACAGTCAGTGATGAATGCAATAAGATGAATACAATTAGCAATGGATGAGTTAAGACGGTGGAGACTTTGAGCTAACTGTGAGAACAGAATGCATGAAACAAATTAGCGGTGGAGCTATTTACAAAGGTGGTTGCATGGTCTTGGAACTACCGTAGACAACAGTTATCATATTCATGCGAGCTTGCTACTTCGGTGAAGATTTTGATTTCTCCACGAGTGGGTGCAATCAGTTGTGAAGTTCAATTTTGAACTCAAGTTTACACTTTCAATGTGTTACGAATATTGCATGAGAGATAAAAATCTTGTTTTGCTGTTGTAGATAAGATACTATAATTCGAGGGCTTAGTGTATTGAGAGAAGATTGAAAAACTTGATAATTTCTGAGACGTTATGCTGTCAGTTTTTGTCGAAGATTGGTGAACACTTGGAGAAGCATAGTGCTGCTATTGTATTGTAATTCTTTGTTACTGATAATACAAAGTATCGTGTTTTTGGTGTGGGGTTTTTTACCTGGAAAGGTTTTCCCCAGTAAATTTGTGCGTTATGGTATTAATATTTTATGTGTGTATTTGAATGCGTCTCTTTCTCTGTAACATTTTAATGATTTGTATGAATTTGCACAATCTCTCTCACATAAATTAGTGTTGGAAGCGTTGTTCCGCACCTTTGCTTCCTTTCACTATTGAGCTTGAGCATCTCCATTGCCTTGGTCTTTGTCTTGGCTGTGCAGTCGACTTGCAGGAGCATACACAGCTTTGCCACGGCCCCCACTTGCAACATCTCATTCATAACATGATCAGAGGGAGAGTTGGCAAAGCGTCCAAAGGATTCGAACAGCTTTCTCACTACCCAATTTCGATACTCGAAGTATTTTCTTAGAGACCGCAGGGATACCCATGGCGTGGTCGACCATGGCAGCCCTTCCTTCTGCACATCCGCACTGGACGTCGAGAAGACATAACATCCTCTCGCATCTGTTCTTCTTGTCGGGACTCTGATCTGGAAGCAATTCGATCAAGGCAGAGACGGCGCCCGCCTCGATGGCTTCGATTCTGCTGCTCCTGCTATTAATAGTCATCGCGGTTAACACCCTAAGGGCGGCCACAGTAGCCTGCTCGCATACCTCCTCTGTGAACACTTCCAGCAGCCCTTCAATTAAATCATCGTTGGCATTCATAACCAACCGTTCCACTCCTTTCTTGGACACAGTTTGTGCAAGTACGGCGGCATGAAAGCGGGCGTTGGAAGTACCCCTCTTGAGAATGGAGGCCACGGAAGCGAGGCAGTTTGCACTGGCGAGCAACTCAACCGTCTCGTCTGGTAACGGAATCAGACAATGAAGAATCCCCAAGGCTTCTTCGCAGGCCACCGCAACGTCGTAGCTGCAACGGGTTTCATCCGCTTCTGTGGAATGGTTTACCAGGAGAGAGATCGAGGCCGCTGGTGTTTCAGACGAAACGATGCACGGTCTGTTGGCCTCGCTTTTTTTGGCCAGAGATCTCAGTTTTTTCAAGGCCTTCACTCGAAATGTTGGCACTGGGCAGGTCCCGATATCATGGAGCAATTCGTGTAGGTAACTGGTGTCCAGGGGCGGATCGGGTGTGGCAATGCGTGAAATGGCCGCGGAGGAGTTAGCGATAGACCACTGTTGAATGAGGCGGCGCAGGGTGTGGTTGGGCGTGAGCTCTCGATTATCGAGGACTCGCATTGTGGCGGGGCAGGTGTTGTTCCCCATCGTAAATAACCACTTCTCAATGCTCTCCCTGTCGTAGGTGACCCCCGTACACACAGTTACGGGATCCCGCATGATTTGAATTGATATTGAGCACACAAAGTACGAAGGGATTTCTTCTCCCACTCTAATTTCATCCATTTTCCTCGCTCTGCTGCAAATGATGTCGGAGAATCTATCGACGCTGAATCTAAGTATTGGATTTGGGGATGTTACTATCTCCAGAATTCTATACAAGCAAAAAATATGGAAGGTGGGAAGACGTGCAGGCCTTTGCGATGTTAAAAGAGATTGTGAAGAGGCTACGCCGATTTAATGCGGGGGATTTAAGGCGGACGCGCTTACTCTTAATAGACGCAATCTTGGTAGCCTTTTCAAAGATTTTGATAATTTAGTGAAGTTAACGTCGGTGGTGACAGTTGTGAACTCTTCAACGGTTATTACAAAAGAGTACACATATTCTAAGACTGGTCCGTAAAAGCCTATCTGCACATTCGCATTCTTTGTTATTACCGTCGAAAACAAATACAGAAAAATCTTTGTTATATTCATCAGATTACACGAGAAATGAATGCAACGTATATTAATTAAGCTGAGCGAGATTCGAACTCGGGAGCGCCTACTTTTTTTTTCTTTTGCACATGAAGTTATAATGTAAGTCGTTGGTGACTTGTTATCGCAGCTATTGTCTATCCAAATGCACTTTTGACTCGACTTTATATTAAAAAATAGATTGATTGAATATATTTTAATTAAATGTGTATTTAGTATGTTGGATAGATGGTGTTATTCTTTCAAAATGGGTTAGAATGTGGTATTGATAAATATATTTTATTATTTAAAATATATAATAATTATATTAAGTTTTGGATTGAATGTTATTATTAGAAGTTGATCAATCATATTAAATAATAAAATATTATAAAGTGACATGTCTATTGTTTGTGATCTAAATTAAATCTCATAGTTTTAGAGAATGCACTTGACACTAAAACATAAGGAAATAAGTTGGTTTGGAATGACAAAGCAAATCTCGTGACACGATTGCAAATAATCATTAGATAATGTCATAAAGGATTCAATCTTGTTTAGATCTCCACAAGTAGTATAAGGGGCTTCCTCAACCATGATTTCCTCAAGTTGCAATGTTGCATTTAGGTTTAATTTGCTTCTACAAACACCTTCACATAAATACAATGCCCTCTACTACTATGATATAGCTTCTCGCCAACTAAGCACTTCAAAGATTGATCATTTTCAATTGAATCATGTAGATGCTATTTATATATTCATCCACCACTCAAGATACTTCTATACTATTCCTATAGAGTAAAGTCTTTAAATTTTTATCATGAATCTATGTCACATGTCTAACCCTTTTCAAATGAGTTGTTAGAGGCATGCATGGGCTCAATAAATGCTCATCACTTAACAAGTCACCCCTCAATTAATCAAAAATATGTCACACATCATTTTCCTACTCCACTAAACTCTTTTTCAAATAAAATGCTATTTTGCACCAAGATAACACCACGTGACAACACCAATGGTTTGTGGCCAACCTTACTCTTTACTCATTTGTCACTACCTTCCATAATCAATAGTAGAGGTTTGTAGAGAATTAATATTCATACTCCTTGAGAATGTAAAGAAACACACTGCTCAACCTAGACAAGATCTCCTTACCACTTGCTACATGGATTAATCAATTTCTATGAGGTCTTGTTTACAATAAAAATATAATTGACTTGGGATACTATGTTGAACACACCTAAGCATGCCAACATTCTACCTCAACCAATCATAGGGTTGCATGACTCACACATTATTAATCAAATTCTTGAGATAACAATAGTTGTTGATCTAGGGATAATTAACAATGTAGATCCAAACAAGGTGGGGCCCCTATACCAAACTAACAAATACAAAAAATATCATCTAACACCATTCCTTGGCCTTCTTAAACCACCAATGAATTACTCAATCATGCCACATTATCACATCTAATTACAAATCTTATGCAAATAAAAATAAAAATAAATCTACAACCTCAAATCACACTCATCATTGATCAAAGATGATCAATGATCACTATAACCTAATGATATTTTCATACCACATTAACCACCAAGGAAGAATAATGCATCAAATCAAACCAACTTGATGGTTGTCATTCATCATGAGTTCATAGAATAAAATTGCCTTTTCTTGTTACAATAAGTTTAGAACCAAACAAGGAAAAGGTAAAGGAAAATTATGAACCTAACTACCATGGACACAAGCTAATAACTCAAAAAGGTAACCAAGGAAGGATGAAATCAAACAAAGGAAAGAAGACCAACTAGCGGTTAGTTTCAACCATTCGTAAAAATTACAAGGCCAAAAAAAAAAAAAAACAAGAACACGAGGAAAATAAATAAATTAGCATATAAACAATGTAGATGATTAATAAGGGAACATGTAAGGCTATAATTTAACTTCTTTATATTAGGTGTCAACAATGTCTCTATTTGGTGATGTCTATCTCTTGTAGATGTGAAAATAATTTAGAAGCATCTCTAAGGAAATAATCTAGACATAAAGGTTCAACAAAAGTTTTAAAAAAAGTCAAAAATTACACTAGGATCTAATGAGAAATCATAGTTTCACATGGAAATATAAAATGTTAAAATAATTTACAAATAAATATAACATGTTCCATTATGAGAAGTAACACTTAAAATGGTACCTATGAACTAGAAACTATGCTCATTCACCATCTAACTTCTCAAATAAAATTTTGATTTTCCACAATGGTTTTCAATGATATAAGGGTTAACTATGAGGCATTAAATTTCTCTTTCTTGTCTTTATCAAAATCATGTCACCTAGTTGAAAGTAGATTTCCTTTTCCTTCTTGTCAAACAACAATTTAATATTTTCTTGATGTGCTAAATTTATTTAAGGATTTATTCTTCTTGATTCATCCACTTTAACTTCAATTGATTAAATATTCAATTTAATTGCACTATCATCAATTTCACCGGTTTACCACAAAAATTAATAAATAGAAAATTTTATTCTTATAGGTAATATTTCTAATATGTCCTATATATAAGATCCAAAGGAATTTCAACTACAATTTTCTTTGAATTACTCTATTAACATATACTACAAGACTAACTTGTCATCCCATATTATATTCTTCTTTAGAGTCCTCTTCATGATCTTAAGTAGGTCTTTATTGATAAAATCACTTATCTATTACCCTAAGATGACAAGGAGAAGACTGGGTAATGTTAATTTGATGCTACAAAATCTGGTAAATTCATATGCTCTAAAGCAAATATTTCTACACATTATAACTCTTTGAGGTATCCCAATTCTAGTAACAATGTCAGATATAAATAAAATTATTACAATGTTAGTAATAGCCTTCTCTATATGGATAACATCAATTTATTTAGTGAAATAATATATGGATACTTGGATCCACTTAAAATCATTGCTAGATTTCTTGGTAATTTATCATATAAAACAATACCCCATTATTGAAATGGAGATTTTATTGATATTATATTAAGGGGAAACTTACACTTCTACCTTTCATGTCTCCCAAAAATATCTATCATGCATCATACCTTACAACCATCTTGGCCACATCCTTAAATAAGGATGACTATCAATGATCTACTCTCACACTTGAATATGCATTAGTCTTTGAAGCACCCCTAAATCTGCAAATAGCTCAAACCTCAAACACATATTAGCCATGGGTTAGTTCACATATATACAAATCTATGAATACTCCTATGAAATAACACATCATACCTCATAAGAAAACTAATTGAAAGCATAAAAGAAGCATGATATATACCTATTCCATAGTGGATTGGTGTCACTTGTGCAAAGTGACCCTTTCCCAATCCTTGATAATCTAAATGATAAAATGTCTTGAAGATAGGGTGAAGTGAGAAAAATTAGTTCTCAATTGAAAAGAGTAACTTTGCATAAGATTGTGGATGATTTGTTGAAGAATGAAGCTTTAATTTATAGACTCTCAAGTTGAAAGAGTGTTCAAAAGAGAACATTGTGGGATAATGTTTTAGCCAATGAGATGAAGCCACTTGTCACCTTGTGAATGGTTGAGGAATGTGCAAGTTTTGGTCAATGTGCCCAAGAGGGGGAGATTTGAAATTTGAATTTGATGACATGATATGTTAAATGCCAAGTTTGACCTTTGCAAGAGACATGTAAGAGACACGTAAGAGACATGTAAGACCTCTTAAATGCTTTGTTGGATGTACATGTCAAATTGGGGGGAGATTCAAACTTGGAGAATATTCCCCTTTTTATGCCAAGTTGAAAGAAAATGATGAATTAATAAATCAATAAATTGATTTATTTGTGAAAATGGGAAAAGCTAGAAGATGCGATGGGTGATTAGATTAGATTAATCGGGATTAGATTAATTTAGATGATGATTAGGGGATTTGACCCATTTGACTTAGATTTTAGGGATTTAAACTAAATCAAAGGGAGATGAAAGGTGATTTCAGATTTAATTAAATAAAGGTTTGATATATTTAATCCAGGAGGGTGATGTTAGGATCAAATTAAATAAAGTTGATTTATTTAATTTAAATTGATGACTTTAGGAGATTGATCAAATAAACTTGATTTATTTGATGAACGAATATGATTATGCATGATGTCAATTTTGCGTGTTTACATTTTGCCCCTCTTTGAAGCAATGTACTTGTTGCGCTGGTTCAAAGAATAAACTTGTCGCGATCAAAATTCAAAAAAATTATATTTTTTTCAGATGCCCCAGCAGAAAGAAGTACACTAGTACATTGCCCCCTCGAGAGATCGAGTGAAAAGATTTAATTTGAGGGTCGATCTCGTGATAAAGAGGTTCAAAATGGATGGTTATGATGATGATGCAAATGAGATGATTTTAAGATGCTTAGAATAACCAATCTATATTATCCTAAACAACTTAAAATGATGATATGATGTGATGATGGATGAGATGGATGATGTGATATGCTATGATTATGCAATGGATGTTTTATGCAAATGTATGATTTTATGAGATGCTTAGATTAATAGATCTATATTATGATGATGAACATGTATGTGAGATTATATGCAAAGTGCTGATGGTTTGTGGATGCAGGATGGATGCACTGGTGATGATGATTAACTGTTCATGATGTGATGTTAGTGTGGAAAAGAAGAAATTTGGTGATCTGATAAGAGGATCCAACAAGCCATCTTTATGAGAGATGATGGTGAGAAATGGATGATGAGAAATGGATGATTTGTTTATCAAGAATTGGGATTTTAAAAGGGTCACTTACCTTATGTTTGATAACATGCCTACGCACGATGCATCAAGGTATAAAGAACCAGGATGGCGTTGCACTTAGTGTGATGTACTTTGACTCGACAAACAAATAGGAGAATTCTTGTTCACACCTGACATATGGAAACCTTGCTAGGATGCACTTTAGAAGTTTTGAACACCTCAGACCAAAACATGGAAAGGTATATCCTATCAATTCAATAGTCAACAAGTTGCCCAAAACACCCTCCATACATATCTAACAAAGCAAGTATTCGCCAAGGTTATTTTACAAGAACGTCCAACAAGCACAACAGATAAAAGATAATGATTGTTGCCCCATTCCTATCTCTCTAAATCCATTTGTTCGGATATCATCGAGAGGTCCTTGGAATGAGCGCAATAAGATAAACCAAAAGAAAAGATCAAGTACGCAAACAAGCCAATGTTCTTCATACCTTGAGCCAAAGGGATGTGTTTTGTTTTAGGATAAGAACCAAAACTATTACCAAAAGATAATTCCCATTGTAGGAAGGATACATCCTAGGACATGTTAGTGGATGGCAGCATGTCATTTCGTTTATCCAAAGTGTTTTGCCAAAAGATAATGCCCATTGTAGGAGGGATACATCCTAAGACATGTTAGTGGATGGTGGCAAGTTGATAGGTTTGTTCGAAAGGTTGTTGATACAAGGTTGATTGACATGTTTGAAAATGATTAAGAGTTTGATTTTGCGTTTAAAGGTTTGTTGTTTCAATTTTGATTTTGTGTTTGAAGTTTTCTTTTGCTGATGGTTGTGATTGTTTTTGTTTGTGTTTCTAAAGGATGAAGGTGATGATTAGTTTATTATAGATGATTGATTATTTCGAGTAAAAATGAGATGAGATGAATGAATTTTTTCAAATATTTGGATGTTTTTGACATTTTCTGAACTGTTTTGAGGCTGTTTTTGGTATTTTTGAGATTTTCAAATGTTTTGATTTTTCCAAATTTTCAAATGTTTTTGGATTTTGTGAGATTTTATGTATGTTTTTTGATTTTGGTGTTTTTTGAATGTTTTTGGATTTTGTGTTTTTTTTTACCGTTTATTTATTTTAATGTTTTGATTTTAATGTCTCGTATTCATCAAAAGATTAACCTTGCCTATGTTGAAGCCTGATACAACGTGAACTTGAGCAACTAAGGTTTTGATATTTTTTAATTTTTCAAATGTTTTGATTTTTTTGATTTTGAATGTTTCTTGCCTTTCCTCGAAATTTTATGGATGTTTTCTGATGTTTTGGTTTTGGAATGTTTTGGATTTTGTAATTCTGGCCAATCAAAGATTAGCCTTCTTTACATTTAAGCTCAAAAGACAATGTAGTCTTATAACATGTTTTGATGTTTTCTCATTTTGAGTGTTTTGGATTTTCGTGATGATTTTGATGATTTTGATATGGATATGTGATGATATCAGTTGTTATATTTGGGATTTTATTGAAAACAAGCTAAGGTGATGGATTGATGATGATGATAACATTGTTGAGGATACACAATAATGCAAGAATTTGATTGATCAGATTGATGACCTATACATTGTTGAGGATGCAACAACAATGCAAGGATTGATTGATCAGATTGATGATGATAACATTGTTGAGTGATGCACAACAATGTAAGGATAGTGTTAAGCAACACAATGATTGGGAATGATATCCCAAGATTATGGATTGATAAGGACCTGAAGTTTCATTTGGAATAAAAGATGTTTGGATGATTTGATGTGATGTTTGAAGGGTGTGTTAGATGCGACTGATAGTGATTGTTTGGATTGATGTTCGATGAAAGATGAAGATTGATAAGGAATGTATTCTTGCCAAAATATGCCATGGGCTAGTGATTTGGATTTTTGCTCACAAGTGGTGGACCAATTTTATTTCACGCTTGCCAATGTTTGGATCACCACATAAGTTGGAGGATATAGATAAAGATTTATTCCTGAAGCAAGATGTAAATATCTACCCCCAGTGTCTAGCAATGTATGGAATGTCATGGGAGGATTCTTGGATAAGTGTATGGATGGATGGATATGGATTATCTTGCGATAAGATAAGGTGTTTGAACGAAGGAATGCTTCATTGGATATTGCTTCATGGCTTAGATAATGCTGGGTAGGATAGGATCAATGACAATGACCCATGCCAAGATGTTTACCATAAGTAAGCGTAAAGTGTGCCCCAAACTTTGTCAAGATCAAGATAACTTGGACTATGTATGTAAATGGATGAAAATGGATTGGATACATGGTTTATGGATGGAATAAGATTTCTCCTGAACTGGCACATGTAGATGCTCGATTCCACACATGACACCTATTTTCCAGGTTTTCATCATGGTATTGCCCAAAGTGCCACTATAGTGGTTTTCACTAGAGGATGATTTACTGTTTTCAATCCTTTTTTTGATTTTTTTTTGATTTTCATATTTTTTGATGTTTTTTTATTTTTCTGAAAGATTTTAAACTCATGTTGAACCATCTGGTGGTGTTGATGTAGATTCTTTTGTCATCATGTGCCATTGATAGTCTTCTTGAAGAAGTTTCTTTGCTAAGATACGTGCACTTGAATACAACTTTTGAGATTCCTGATCTGCTTCGTTGATACCGGAGTTGACCTTGTCTTTGTGCACACATCATGACATAGTGCCTTCTGAATCCTTATGATAAAGGGTCGTTGCCAATACATGATCAATGTGAGAATTGAATATCATGTGTGGAGGCGTGGATGGAGTCTGTTTAGGGATAAAATATGGATTGGTTGATAGCTTGGAATGTTTGACTCTCCAAACTTGAGAAGATGAGCAATGATGGGTGGATATGACAGTGTGCGTGGAATTAGGACCAATTGTTTGATACACTTTGTACGTCGCTTGAAAAGCATAATTTTCCTTGTACGAACATCTTTGATGGATACTTTTCCCTTTTTTATTTTTCCCCATAGTTTCTTTGACTGATGGAGTTTGATAGGGATAATCTTTCTTTGTATTCTTTGGTATCCATGTGTATTTGATTTTTCCATCATGCTTTGATTCAAATATTTCTTTTGATGTTGGTCCCAATTCGTGTATGGGGTGATGGGTGGATGAAGATTCATGACGTTGCTGGTTGTAGTATTGACACTAGTTTCATCATAAGGACTCTTCATGCTCCCTATGTTAACGTTTGAACTAGATAAAGTTGCCCCCAATATGGTGGTAGTAGTACCTTCATTCTTTGATTCTGCTTATTCTGAGAGCTCTTGTTTAGAATGCATTCTATGATAAGTGACCATTGTAGATGATGTTATTGGAATTTGCTGCTATACTAACTTTAGAATTTATCATGTTTTGTCTGACCTGTTTCCTTGAGTGGATACTATTGGATATATTCATACATGATGTCTTCAGTTTGAATTTGGGATATGTCTGATCCTGATGTTGTCAACTCAATAACCTACTCTTTTTGTGAGAATCCTGTTCTGAATGAAGATCATCTATGTGTCCATCCATAGAAAGCATACCATGGTTAGATGGAGGAGTATGTGCATCTTGTATATATAGGAGAGTGTCAATTAGATCATTGTAGTATCTTGGAGATACAAATTCTTGATCTTGAATGATTTCAGAGTTGCTTTTGTCATGCTTTGGATCAAGTTCTTGGCATGGTTCAATTTCAAAGGAAGGATTGATTATAAAAGGTTTTTGGATGTCATCATTAGGCATGGGAATGGCTCAATATCCTCTTCATTTTTTAGTGGACTTGGATCAAATGTTGAGTTGAAGATTCCTTCAATATTGACAATCATGAGGTCAAATGATGTCAATATGCATTGGAAAGGACCATTGCTAGAATTTGGTGAGAGATGTTGATCATGCTTTGGAATAAATTTTTGAGATATGTCCTCTAACTTATTAGGTGATGTAGAGACATTTTCAACATGATCATTGGTCGATGGATTGTTGATTACAAGATCAAATAATGTTAACACTCGTTGAAATGGATCATTGTTGGATATTGTTGAAGGATTCTTATCATGGTCAAAAAGGGACTCTTGATGTATGTTGATTTGATCTTTGGATGAGGTAGAAATATCTTCCATGTGTTTATTGATGGATAGGTCTTGATTATGTGATCATTGACTTGGATTGGTACATGGATTCGTTAACATTTTGTTGGGATTTTGAACAACATTTGCTTGTTGGGCTTGGTATTGGCCTTGAGCTTGTGCTTGCACTTGAGCCTGGGCTTGTGCTTGTTAGGCTTGTAGTGTGGCTTAGGAAACTTGAGTAGCTTGTGCAGCTTGTTGAGCAGCTAGTTGTGTAGCTTGTCGATTTTGGTTTTGTTGGAGTGCCTTCTGATAAGCGGCTTGCAACACAATGTTGTATTGGTTTAATGTGTTTGGTTTGGGTTGTGGTGGCGGTGGAGGTGGTTTTGGAATAGTTCTTGTTGTGGTGATAAGAGGTGTCGTCATATTGATGATTGGTATTTAAGTGGTGGATGGTGTAATTGATGTGATTGGTCCTTGAGAGACCATGTTTTGAGATATTATGGGGGTGGTTGATGATATTGTGATTACTTGTGCATTTGTTGTCTATTGTTGCGATGTTGATGACAAGTTCTGAAAGTTTGGCATGATTTTTTGATTGATGTTTGGGATGTTGGTTTGATTGATACTTGGTAAAGGGAGAAGCCCTAAGCCAAGGAGTGGTGTGGGTGATGATGGCAATGGTTGTTTTGGAATTGTGTTAGATGTAGTGACAAGTCGTTGAGATACGTTTGGAGTGATTGTGAGGGTTTGAGATATGATGGGTGTGATAGGGGTGATTGGAGTGATCAAGGTAATAAGAATGGTGAGAATGACTGAGGTGATAGATCCTTGGGAGACCATATTTTGATTTGTCAGGATTGATGTTGTCATTTGATTAGATACCATCTATTGGTGCAATGTCGATGGTATATTCAAAGGATTTGATGTGATTGCTTGATTGGTGTTAGGTGGATTGATTTGGATGGAGTGATTGGTGCTAGGTAAAGGGGGAAGCCCTAAACCAAGGAATGATGTTGATATGGGTAATGGTGGTGGAGATGTCTCTTGGTGCAATGACACAACTATTTTGGTAAGTGTAGCAATTTGATCTCGCCAAATTTGATCTTGATTTTGATCTTGGCTCCCTTGATATAGTTGATTTGGTTTTTGTTCAAGCAGATTTGGGATGCATACTTGTGGTTTTTGAATGGGATCATGGACAAATTGATTTTGGACAATGTTCTAATTTGGGATAATGTTCAGATTTGGCATGATAGGTTGAAATTGAACATTGTTGGTGTTGGGAATCACATTGCCTTGATTTAGGTAACTTTGATTTTGCATGGTGTTACCTTGACTTGGATTAATACATGGAGTTGCTAACATCTTGTTTGGAATTTGAACAAAATTTGTATGATTCGCAAACATATTTATCCCAAAGTTTTCCAAGTGTGGATTCATGTTTGGTAATCTTGTACTTGGTATATTCACTTTTGGCATGTATGGATTTGGTGGGATAATGTTGTTTTGTTGAAGACTCATGCATTAATGAGTATTTGGTTGATATATTTGTAATGTTGGACTTGGATTTAAACCTTCCATCGGAAAAGGTGTTCCAAGATTTAGATTGGGTAGACTCACATTTGTTGTACCATTGAGGTTTGTAAGAGATAATGATCCCATGTATGGATTGTATAAATGTGGTTTTGAAATTCAATTGGCATTGTAAGGCTTTGATAGTTTGGTTGACTTGGATTACTCATGATGTATGGATCAAGTTTATATTCCATGTTCCTCTCATGTTTTGAACTTGTTGTAAAAGTGACCTCTAAGGTGTTTAGGACTTGTGGCGTAAGTAGATATTCTTTGATTTTATTGAAGGCTTCTGTTAGAGTAATAAGTTATTCCACTTAATTAATTATATCATATTGGTTAATTAATTAAGTCACTTATTCCTTTAGTTACTTAAGCTAAACTTAGGCACATTAATAGTTGATTAATTATTAAGTGTGCACACTAGGGTTTTATTTAGGGTTTCTTGATCTTCTTCATAAGGATTGATCTCTTTGTAATAATTGATTTTCTTTAATGCATTTTTACTTTGAGGTTTAAAAAACATCTTCTTTGGTTCTGCATGTCTTTTGCATGTGACAGGTGATTGCATGCAGGTGATCTTGGTTTTCTAACATGGTATTAGAGCTCCAAACCTGCAGCTGCCTGTTTGTGATATGAAGATATGTCCTTTCAACGAGTTTCTAATGCAAGGGTTTCCATAGGCATCTTTTTTGCAAGCTCTAGAGGTAGCCAAATTTTTGGTGCATTTTGAGCAGAAACGGAGGCAACCATCGCATTCGCAACGGCCAAAAACCTTGAGAATGCCCTTCGTTTCATTGATTTTGGTGTAGTTGATCAAGAGGACAAAAATTTTGCCTGAGGGGCCGTACGGCCTCCCAACATGCATCTCGAGGCTCAAAATTGAAAAAATGTAAAAGAATGCATTTTTTGGAACACGAGCCTCGCCTCCAATACACAAGGATTCCACCACCCGGCGGCCATCAGGTGCCACCCATCCACCACCGCATTGGCCTCCACTGCCGAGCTCCTCTGCCAGCTCCCGCGGGCTCCAGATCTGTCTGCAACGATCATATTGGGGATGGAGCGCTATACCCAGCCCCAGCGACTCCAGCCCCGGTGCAGGTTTATGGATGACCAAGGGCTCGCACCTTCCTCCAACCGCAGCGGGAATATTCCCTATTACAAATAGAATATTCCTCCCACGACCGTCATTTTTTTGTGGGGATATTTTGCACCGATGGCTGACGTATGAAATTTTTTGATGATACGGATGTCAGTCACTCATTCTCTTGCCCCTCCTAGCCCTAATTTTTCCTAAAGGAGCAGTTTTTCTTTTGGTCATAATTGGGCATACGGTATAGAAATCGAGCAAGCGAGATATCGCTGGAAAGTTGGTTCCAAGCACTTTCATGGTGCATTTATTTTATAGTATTTTTATGTTTTACTATATTTATTTTGTTTGAAGTCAGATGTTTATTTTATGCTTCTGAGCTCATAACTTTTTGCCACGATCTCCATTTTTCGCTATCTTTGCAGCGTTGGAAAGGTATTAAGGAGCTCTATGTTGCTGTCCATGCACTTTTTCTGTATCTGTCCTAGGTTGATCACTTAGTCCAGATTTGGCCCGATGGGTTGTTTGGAGATTACTTGGATGTTTTGGCAGTTGGGAGGGTGCATCTTGCATCTTTGCATTTGTTTTCAGTAATACATCTTCAATAATTGATTGCTACTTCATAGATTCCAGGGTTGTTCCTGTTTGGAGTTTTGAGTGTTCTGAGGCATCGGGTTTGCTGTTAGCTTTTTTCATGATTCCTTGAGTCAATCAATGACTCTCATCCGGTTTTAGTAGTAAATAGAAGTATCTTTCCTTGCTTGCCATTTTCAGGTTCCAGTGTTACTCCACAGTGTTCTTCTAGTGCTTCTTTGCAGCATGTCATCTCATTGTAGGGGGGTTTTGTCCCACTGGGTTTTTCCTTCTCTACCTTCTCATTCTTGCATTTGTAAATGGGTACCTGATCAGGCCTAGTTTCCGGACCCATCTTTGCTTTCATGCATCTTATTCTAGTGTTTTAGCTTCTTCCTAAGTTCATCTTAAGGGGGTGTTAGAGTAATAAGTTATTCCACTTAATTAATTATATCATGTTGGCTAATTAATTAAGTCACTTATTCCTAGTTACTTAAGCTAAACTTAGACACATTAATAATTGATTAATAATTAAGTGTGCACACTAGGGTTTCATTTAGGGTTTCCCTTTTAGGGTTTCTTGATCTCCTTCATAAGGATTGATCTCTTTGTAATAATTGATTCTCTTTAATGCATTTTTACTTTGAGGTTTACATAACATCTTCTTTGGTTCTACAAGTCTTTTGCATGTGACAGGTGATTGCATGTAGGTCTTAAGCTAAACTTAGGCACATTAATAATTGATTAATTATTAAGTGTGCACACTAGGGTTTCATTTAGGGTTTCCCTTTTAGGGTTTCTTGATCTCCTTCATAAGGATTGATCTATTTGTAATAATTGATTCTCTTTAATGCATTTTAACTTTGACGTTTACATAACATCTTTGGTTTTGCATGTCTTTTGCATGTGTCAGGTGATTGCATGCAGGTGATCTTGGTTTTCTAACAGCTTCTTCACACTTGTTATCCCATTTGTACACTACTCCCATGTGAATTAGGTGAGAGTATGGGTTTTGTTTTTCTACCAGTTGTGCTATGAACCTTCGAATGAAGTACCCCTAAATATGCAAATAGCTCAAACCTCAAACACATATTATCCATGGGTTAGTTCACATATATGCAAATCTATGAATACTCCAATGAAATAACACATCATACCTCATAAGCAAACTAATTGAAAGCATAAAAGAAGCATGATATATACCTATTCCATAGTGGATTGGTGTCACTTGTGCAAAGTGACCCTTTCCCAATCCTTGATAATATAAATGATAAAATGCCTTGAAGATGGGGTGAAATGGGAAAAATTAGTTTTCAATTGAAGAGAGTAACTTTGAATAAGATTGTGGATGATTTGTTGAAGAATGAAGCTTTCATTTATAGACTTTCAAGTTGAAAGAGTGTTCAAAAGAGAACAATTTGGGATAATGTTTTAGCCAATGAGATGGAGCCACTTCACCTTGTGAATGGTTGAGGAATGTGTAAGTTTTGGTCAATGTACCCAAGAGGGGGAGATTTGAAATTTGAATTTGATGACATGATATGTTAAATGCCAAGTTTGACCTTTGCAAGAGACATGTAAGAGACATGTAAGACCTCTTAAATGCTTTGTTGGATGTACATGTCAAATTGGGGGGAGATTCAAATTTGGAGAATATTCCCCTTTTTATGCCAAGTTGAAAGAAAATGATGAATTAATAAATCAATAAATTGATTTATTTGTGCAAGTGGGAAAAGCTAGAGGATATGATGGGTGATTAGATTAGATTAATCATGATTAGATTAATTTAGATGATGATTAGGGGATTTGACCCATTTGACTTATATTCTAGGGATTTAAACTAAATCAAAGGGAGATGAAAGGCGATTTCATATTTAATTAAATAAAGGTTTGATTTATTTAATCCAATAGGGTGATGTTAGGATTAAATTAAATAAATTTGATTTATTTAATTTAAATTGATGACTTTAGGAGATTGATCAAATAAACTTGATTTATTTGATGAACGAATATGATTATGCATGATGTCAATTTTGTGTGTCTACAGTCTTTTACATGAAGTATCCTCCATGTATAAATCTAGGTAAAAATCCATAAACTTTTAGGATGTAGTCACACCTACACATCTAATAAACACTCCTTTGAGATGGTTCCACATTATTTATACTTCTAGGTGACCAACTTTAACATTCCTTATTTATTGGCATCCTTGATCTAAGGTAAATATTTCATATTCACCAAATAAAGAAAAATGTCTAAATACCATACGGTTTCCTTTAGACAACACAATTTTGATATACAAATATTACTTACAACATTGACTTGATATACATTCAAATTTATCTCAATCATTAGCTTGGAAAGCTCTTGAGCTTGGACAAGCTTAGTAATTTTTAAATCAAATCAAAATCCTACATATTACTAGGATCAATTTGAAATTCCTACTAAATGCTTATTATTGATTAAATGCATCTTTTCCTACAGGTTGAAGTACATATGCTATATTTTTAGCTCCAAAACATGAAGAGTTGTCCTAAATAAAATTATATCCTTAATCAATGGATATTCTTACTTCTTCATGATTAAATACGTCAACATTTTGAAAGTGTTAGATACCCCCAAAAAAAGTATTTCATACTTGCAAGTGTTGCCCAATTTCTTTGCTTTTGGTCGGTAGCATATATTATATATATGTGAACTAATAAATTAGCCACCTTGGTTAATTCAAGCTCAATGTTATTTTATTGACCTATCTAAATCTTTGTGCTGAGCTCATCTATTAAAATTTTTAATTTCTAGGTGGTTTTATTCTTTCTTAATGTTCTAGTAGAAATATGGAGTTTCCATGAATGTTTGGAAATTTTACAAGTTTGTTATCAAAATCCTCTTCTCACTCTCTTTTTTCCTTAGAAAAAATCAAGATTTATGCATGCATGTTCACAAAGTTTACATCCTTGCTTCCCTACTTCACTATTCCACCAAATTTATACCATTCTAATTTCTACATTCTTTCTTGTTTGTGGAGTTTTGGATCTACATGCATCTTTACAACTTTTGCGCATCCTTGCTTCCCTATTTTTCATTTTACCATTTTTCATTTTAAATTCTTCATTATATGTGAAAATTCAAACCACACATGCATATTTATAATTCTTACATCCTTAGTTCTCTTATTTTCCATCCAACTATTTCACTTCTTGTCTCCTTTTAACATCTAAAAATTTTAGACCTTATATGTATTCTTGTTAATATTGCATCCTTGCTACCCTAATTTTCCATTATACCATTATATTTCCCACCTCCTTTATTCCTTATGGAGCTTTATACCCCACATGGAAGTTTGTAGCTTCTACAACTCTTACATCCTTTCTTTCTTTGTAGTTTTATCATCTCGGTATACATATTCCTTATGAACTTTTGGCCTTTCCTTTTAATTTGTAATTCCCAATAGTATTATGTTTTAGAATTCCTATCCTTCCATGTAATTTTCAAAATCCAACTATGAAGCTCTACTAGGGTTTTCTTGTCTCTGCAATCATTTTTTTCCCCTCTTGCATCATATTGCACTCTTTGCACAATAATTTTCTTGTTTCCTATGTGTATGACCACATTTACTACACAATTTTTTTGTTTTAAGATGCCTTCAACTAGCTCTAACCCAACAGTTCATGTTGGTGTTGGCGGTTTGATGACTTTTCTCGATGGCTCCTCCTTTGAACAAACAACCCTAAAAATTTGTTCTGAAAGTATTTCACAAGGTAAGTGTTCCGACTCCCGAACTGATGTGGTTTTTCCTTTACCTGATTTTGATTTTGCTTGTCAATGGATTGAGCAATACACCCTTGTTGGGTATTTTGTTGGGAGGACTCCCCCTGAAAGTGTGCTTAAGGAATGGGTGAACAAGGCTTGAGTCCCTCATGGGGTCCACCTTGATATGATCCAAAATTTAACCAAGGGTTTTCATTGTTCTGCTTTATGGAGGTCAATCATGTCTAGGATATCCTAGCCCATGGTCCCTAGTATGCCAAGTCTTCTTCATTGGTTTTCTAGGCATGGACCCAGGACTTCGCTGTCTCAGATGACACCAAGTTGTGGGTCCTGATCTGGATTAAGTTTCTTGGTTTACCTTTTCCTTGTGTGCCTTTTATGAATAATATTGCATCCTCTTTGGGGAGGGTAATTTGCATTGAGCCAGATAGGTTCTCTTAGGCTTGACCCTAGAAATGGGTCTTTGTTGAAGTGGACCTTTCCAAAGATGTAAAAGACTCCATTGATATTCAAATTGGAGCTCTCTGGCATACCTAGAAGATCATTTATTTTAATTTTCCCAACACATGCTATAGGTTTCAGTCCACAGACCACAAGATCAAGGACTATCCTTTGGAAGTGCCTCGTACACCTTCTCTGCCATGAGAAACTGAAAAGCCTTGTCAAGAAGATAATTCTACTGCCAAACTTGATGAAAAATAGACCACAGTTACAAACTGAAAAAATAAGTCCAGTGGTTCTAGGTCAGCTTCCAAGGTCCCTGAACCAATGAAGAATGTTTCAAACCCTTTGGTGAAGGGGAAAGAAGCTCTAGTCAGGGAGCTAATAATGTCCCAATACAGCCTAGGCCGAAGACTTCACCTCAACTTGTTGTCGTTATGATAGCACAACTGAATGTTTCTCCTCCCATGTTCAGAGCTCAAAGGAAGTCTAACAGTCCCTCTCCGCCATTGGAAGAAGGTGAATATGTGCAAGAGAAATGAATATTTTATTATCCTTCTATTTAGATTGGGTCAGTTCTGCTAGAGTTTTTGCAAAATCGCTTCTCTTCTTTTATTGAAGAGGAGCTAGACTCCAATGATATGGAGGAGTTTCAATCATGAATTTCCTCTCATGGAATGTTCGAAGTCTAACAAACCTCTCTAGAAAGTATTCTGTTAGGGATACTTTGAAGAAATATTCTGGTATTGAAGTGCTTTGTCTCCAAGAAGTTTAAATTTTTGGTTTTTTTCTCGCATCAACTTGCTGCTCTATTTGGCCAGCTAGTCAAATGTTTTGTACTGATCATGAAGTTGGGTCTGGCAGAGCTATCACCATTTTTTCCCCATGGTGGAACACTTGTGTGGTCGACCATGATTCTAACTCCACACATCGGCTTGTTTGGATCCTTCTCAACATTAATAATCATTCCTTTAGGATTATATTAATTTTTGTGCTTCTAATGATGTTGTGGAATGCTTTGTGCTTTGGCGTTGGATTGTTGATTCATTTCCAGTTGCTACTTGGTTATTGTGTTAGGACTTCAATACAGTTGAGATGACCTATGATAAAGATGACACCTTGCCATTTAGATGGGCAACTGGTGAAAAGGAGGCATGGTTTTACATGTGCAATAAATTGGGGCTTTTCGATCCCAATATTGGTTGTCTCCATTCTCATTCTCTATGGAAAACTTAGTGTAATTATAGGGTCGGATTTGATAGGATATTTAAATTTCTTAATCATGCTATGATCTCGACTCAATCTTTTTTCTCTTTTGACAACTCTTCTCTCTCGGTTAAGCCATTAGTGGATGTGACCTTGTCAGACCATTTACCCATTTCTTTTCACATTGAATGGGAATCAAGAAAAACTCGTACATGCAAAACTCAATTCTTTTTTAACACATCTTTTCTTTTTCATTAGCCCATATTCGTAGAGTGTGGAATTTGGAGTGTAGGCCAACTCATCACACAGGCTGGATAATTGGTGGAATGATGCTATCACTTGCATGAGTGCAAAGCTTAGGGTCCTATCCCTTTATCTCATGATAGTCCCACAAAAATGCATGTTGGTGGGTCGTCAATAAGTTTTCCAATAACAATTATTGTTCTTCACTCAGTTTGCTGGTAACATTCAGATACTTTCCTTCTAACACTTGTACTTGTGTAGTTGACTCTACAGTACCTGCTTCATTAATAAATGGTACCTTGAGTTCATATTGAAGCAATGTATGTGACATACCTATTGTTGCAAGAAATCTGGCTATAGGAAGAGTGGCAACATGAAGAGTGGTTGCAGGAAGAACGTCTGCAGGAACAGTGGCTACAGGAAGAGCAGGCATAAGTGTCTTGAATGGAGTAGTAGAATCATATTCCTCCACTTCACAATGGTTTTGAAGAATGTTAACCAATACTTCATCTTCATCTTGAAGTTGCATGAAGGAGCTTCTTCCTAACATCATAAGCTATGCCACAAAATTAACTTCCTCGGTCTCTTCAACAAATTGTGGCCATACAGGATTATCCTCATTGTGGGATGGCTGAGCAGAAGGACAAAGAACAAAATTTTTGGTGCTCTTCCCATCAGAAATGGTCATGTCAGCTGATTGACATCCAATATATGCATCTATAGTTGCTAACCATGGCCTTCCAAGAATAATGGGATACCCGCCTAATGTAGCTTTAGGAGAAGGAATCATGAAGTTTGTTGGGTACTCCCAGGAGTCTAGAATCACCACAAGATCCTACACTATACCATCAGGCTTAACAATAGAACTATTAGCAAGCTACAACACAGTAGGAGTATATCTCATGCTTGCAGCATTTAGTTGTAGTAGTATTTCCTTAGTCATTACATTTATTGCTACCCCTAAATCAATCAGGGCATTCTTTATTTGAATCCCATTTATAACAACTACTAGCATAGGGCTACCTGGGTCATTGTACTTAGGGATAGTCACTTTTCCAAGCATTTTGTCAGCTAAATGTCCCACCACATGAACCATAGTGGGGTCTTTCTTCTTACTTCTTGGTTTCTTGAGGCATGCTTCCTTGATTGCATTTCCATAGATTGAGACATCCTTTATGGCCTGAAATAGAGGTATCTGGACACATATATGCTTTAGTTGATCCAAGATGTTAAAGGTTGTGTCCTCCATTTCTCCCTTCTTCTTGGAAACTTCCAATCTCTAAGGAAATGGCGGTTTTCTTGTTTAGTCTACTTGACTTGGACTAGTTTAGGATTTTTAGGTGCACTTGGTTGAATGGGATCACTAAGAGGTTCCTCTTCTTCTTCCACAGGAAGCTTAGTGATAATGGGCTTGGAAGGGGCTGGTAAAGTAGTTCTTGAATGCAAATGGATGTCACTTACACTCACAACATATGCAAGAAATTTATTTGAATTAGCATAGTATACATGTTGATGTTGTGGTTTGCTATTTGGATTGGGTGTGGGTTGAGCGGGTAGCTGAGTAGGTTTAGGTGCATTTGGGCTTGGATTAGTAGGTGGAGGAATTATAGCAGGATGCTGGAGCTGAGAAGGTGGTTGTATGTAACTAGATGTCTGGGTAGGCCATAGGTATCCTCCCCTCCATTGATTTGTTTGCTTCCAATTTCCTAGAGGTGGCTGCCAATGTCCTTGAAATTGTTGCCAATTCCCATGAGGTTGTTGCCATTGTGGTGGAGAGTTTTGATAATTGGGCCAAGCACTTGGAGGGTTACCTCAAGGTTGTGGTGGATATCCTCCATAGCTGGATGGATATGGGGGCTGCCATTGGTTACCAGATGAATAGGAATTGAAATATGGCCCAACACAAGATAGTGGATCCAGTGGCATACCGTGTCTTGGAGCCCAATGATTCCTTTGTGCAACATAGTATACTTGATCTTCTTCAATCTAGATTAGTTTGAACTTAGGTGGAATCTGCTTACTTTCAACATTAGCTACCATCTTGCATCTGCTATCCTTCCTTTATTTGCAATGGGGGCAATACTCTGCCAACATTGCCTTTTCCTCCTCTTATTTCTTCTTGGCCTGAAGTGTATCCAACTGAGTAGCTAGATTGTTTATGCTATCTTTCTTGAAATATGCTAGCAAGTGTGTGATCTCCATCCTTGAAACTCCATTGGTAGATGACTTACCCATAGATGATTGGTAAGCTCTCCCTTTCTTTGAAGTTTCCCTAGAGTAGTTCTGGCATATTTTCTTGATGTCTTCCCAAGGAACTTGGGTGATATCTCCTCCTGCCATCAGGTCCAAGGCATCAGTGCAAGTCTCATTGATTACTCTTAAGAAAAGTAGCTTTTGCGATTCTTCATTGAGGGTATGGTGTGGATATTTCTATAAGTAGAACAAAAACCTTGAAATATAATCCTCCAAGCTCTCATCCTCCTTTTGCTGCATCCTAAAAAATGTCATCTCCTCTCAAGTCACTGCCCCTACAATATTCCTTGTATTTCTCAAGGAACTTTGTCATTTCCTCCCAAGTTTCCACAGTATCTCTGCCTAGGCTCATGAACCATCTCAATGCAGTATCTTTCAAGGTGGTAGGAAATAACTTAAGCCTATGAGCATTTGTGGTATAGTCATAGCTCCTGCAGAGTATATCAAACTCCAACAAGAAGGTATTAGGGTCTTATGTAACAAGTCCATAAAAATTAGGAATGGATAAAGCAGGGATATTTTTTATGTTTTCAACTTCATTCTGATGGAAAATGGGGAAAGGAAAAGATGGTTGGTTAGGTCTATTTCTATTTGCATCACCCATGCCTGCTTGATGTAGTTCCAAAGCAAAGGGGTTCTCAAGCTGATTTTGGTCTTCAGAGAAAATTTCAGAGCTAGTCAAATCAGGAAATGCATCAACAAAGGGGTGTGGATCTTCTTCTTCCTCTTCTCTTGGAAGGTTCTGATATTCAACTAGCTAGAATGGATTAGGATTGTTAGGAAGGAATCTCCCATAAGCATCCCTTTTCCTTCCTTTATGAATGCGATATCAACCAACTATCAGGCAGCTCACACAAAGAATTGGTAAAGAATAAGGGGGGTCATTACTTCCTAAACGAGGGGTATACTAAGAACAAATTTCAAAAATACTACAGTAAGAAAACTATCAATGAATCCTAAGAACTTCCTAGTTTGACATCATCCCTGACAACAATGCCAAAAATGTTGGCCTTCTACAATGATTTAACAACTAAGCTCTTATAGCTATGATTCAGAGATTGGACATCTAAACTGAATAGCTATTCAATCATCATGAACTTGAAATGGGTTAGCACAATATGTGCACTAAGAACCCAAAGTAGTCATTTTCATTCTATAGCTAAGAAAAACACAGTGCTGAAAGTAAATTGCTTGGAAAGGAATAACATAAATGCTAAACAACAACCAACAACTACACCAAGCTGAAATGTATAACATAAATGAAAATATGAGCAAACAAACATGACACTACTCTATCTGCTTTGGCTACAGGAACAATCACATAATGGAATTCTAGTGGCTACAGGAATAGTCGGTGCTAGATTCTTAACTAATTACTAAACATAAAGTAATACTAAACTAATACTATACTAAAGAATGAAATACTCACCAAGTGGCCCCCCTTGGATAAGTATCCTCTAAAACTAATGAAATATCAGATGCTCAAACTTAGAACTTCATTTTATTCACTGGAATTCATGAGTACAAAAGAGTAGCATAACTGTATTGTTGGAAAATTAGAAAGGAAAGCACATCATCAGATCATGCAACCTCCTGAGAAGGAACATCTAATCCTTATTTATACTACCAGCTAAACAAGGCAGTCAACTCCAAGAACTTGGAGGACACCATTTAGGGAAAACAAAGAAAGTGGAGAGGTGGTTACACATGCATGGAATTTAGTCAGATGTGCCTACAGAGCCAACACAATAGTAGCACCTATATTCGCTCAACAACAAAAAAGATCATCACAAGGTGGTTACATTTGATTTGCATGGGGAATCTCCTATCCTCAACCTCCTTTGACCTTTGAACGATTCCCTTGTTGGACGTAATGGTGCATGCTCAACTGGTGGTGTCTTTCTCAATTTAGCATCCTCAAATTATATCTGCATGGCAATGTTAGTACACACAATAATTGCATATCTATAACCACCTTAAGGAACATTCATTAACCATATGCAGGATTAATATAAATAGTCCATATAACATGCCAATATCATTAAAGTTTTGTAGAAATAGGATTAGGCCCAATGTCTATAGTTTGAGGAAATATCATAAAAGTATCAACACTTAACATCAAAGTCCATGATAACTTCAACAAATAAATCATAAATTCTACCTAAAATTAGACCATAAACTAGACTCATCATGCACTCTGATTCAACCTTCTTCTTTTCTGTTTTGCATTTGTTCATATTTAGTTCATGTTTGCATATCACATTGTGTTTTCAAAAACTACATTTTTCTTAGGTCTTGCATTCATAATCAGTCTAAAAGCTCATTTAGTTGCATTTAGATAATCTCATTTAGTCTAAATAACATTATACACATCCTAATTTGAGTGAACTACCTAGAATTTTGAGTGGGGTTTATCTCTCTCCTTTTATGTGAAACATCCTAAGAGTGCAAGAGTAGTTTATAAATCCTAGACAAAAATCTATTGTTCATTTTCATGAACTTGCATATTGAGCACTTTATCTTTCTGATTTCAATTGCATCTTGCGTCCTAGACTTCATTTGTATCAACATTCAATTAGGTTTTTTTTTGTTTTTGCATCCGAGGGTTTCTTAAAATTACATTAGTGAAAGACTCATTTAGACTTCATTTTTGCATAACATATCATTGAAAAAATTGAAAAATTACATTTGCATCCTTCATTAGCATCTAAAAAGCATCAAAATCACTTTAAATTTTATGAAAACCACAAAAAAATTATCATAGCTAGACTCATTCACCACCTTGGGTGAATCATTCCACTTGCACATTTCATACTACATTTTTAGGCATCTTTCTAGGCGTTTATTGCATTTTTGTTCTCTGTTGTTATTTCTCTATTTTAGTTTGCACAATTCCTATTATTTGCATTTTGCACTCCTAGATTACATTGCATTTGCATTCACCCCATCTTTTGTGGTACTTGTATGAGTGTTCGGTGCCCCATTGATAATACTTTAATGAGATGAAGTTCTAGACTCATGGCTTCTTGCGATAGCACTTACGTTATGGACCTTGGGATCTCAAGAGATCCTACTCCTAGTATGGAAAATGGTGCATTAGGGATGGACAATATCACTAATATTCCTTCATCTTTCCATCCAATGAATGTTGACACACAAAACAATTTCATTCCACAAGACAAAGTCATTAGTATTCATGAGGGTTTTGCACATTTACAACAAGATGTATGCCTTGAAAACATTTTCACCATTGCTATACCTACAATAGAAAACCTTCATCGTTTTATTGAAAGTGATGATGGCTTACAAGTTATGAATAGAATAGCTGAGATATACAATAAACATGTTCCTTCTACTTCCTAGTTAGCTACCATTGTTGTAAGTTAAGGAGGACCTCACAATCCTCCTTCAACCATAGCATCCATACCAACTTATACCACTCCTTAGGTTACAAAAACTATGCAACAGGTTAGTCATGTGGATCCTTGTTTCACAATTCCAACTAGCATTCCTCATTTTTTTGTGGCACACATATTCCTTCTTCCACCTTCACCCCTCTTAGTGTCCCTTTTACTTCCCCTAACATTACATACACTCCATCACCATTTTACCTTCCACCTCATACCACTTACACTGATCCCATCATTACAAAACTCTTTAAAACAGTTTCATCCATGCAACAACAAATCTCCACCATTAGCCAAAGCCAAAATGCTCCACACACATATCATGTTCACAATTGTCTATTATCCTTAGGGATATTACGCACATAGATTCCACAAGTAATTGAAATTCCTAGGTTTGAGAAATATAGAGGTAAAGGAGACCCTACTAATCATGTCAATGCTTATACAACCTTGTGTAGTGACTTTTTCCTCGATGATAAGCTTTTAGCCAAACTTTTTCCTAGGACCTTGAAGGACACAACATTGGAGTGGTTTTTAAACCTACCCAATCTTTCAATTAGATCATTCAATGAACTTGCATGGATACCTTTATAAGTCATTTCCAAGTCCATATGACTCCTAAAAAGACAATGACTAATTTAATATGATGTAGACAAAATGTTGATGAAAAAGTAACTAATTTCATTTCATGATATCAGTCATTGTATGCTCAAATTGATGTCAAGATCCCTGATTCAAATCTATGGAATTTTTTTATCAAAAATTGGATACTCACCTTTAGGATGAGTTGACTATGTTGAAATTCCCTACGTTCATGTATTTATGCATGACCCTTTGTGATTATCACAACTTGGTTTCTAGTCACAACTTGGTTTCTAGTCGTGATTCAAATTCCACTTCTAACCGAGCTGAGAAGTTTGTGAAAAATAACCAAAACAACACGCAAAACTTTAGAAAACCAAACAAAGGATTTTTACAATTTAATCTACCTTCTTCGCAAATAGCCCAACCTATTCAAAGTCAAGTGGTAGCTATTAAAGCAGTAGTGCTCTTTACCTATGGGGACCCGAAGAGATAATTTACTCCCTTACCCTATACCCTCCATAATACAATGAACCAATTGCTCCAACAACAAATGATCACTTTCCAACCATTAAACCACTTGATACCATGTAGCCCTTATCACCCACATTTAAACCAAATGCTTATTGTCATTTTCATCGCCAAAATAGACATGAGACCAAACAATGTAAGCGTCTCAAACACTTAGTTCAAGATCTCATTGATTCTAGTCTTTTGTCCATTGAGGGTGTTAATGATCAAGGAAATAAGTTAGTTGCACCCCCTAACCAGAATTTACAAATATTTACCAACCCCATGCCTAAACACAATGTTCATTTGTCAAGGCTAGTGAACCCTCAAACCCTCAAGTCATGAACATTGATACAAATAATGAAAAAAATGATATAACTCCAAATGTTACCCAAGTTACTCCTATGGATGAACTTGTGGGTGTGATAAATGTTATCCCTCATAAGGTCCCAACCAACAAAACTTTTGATATCACTTTTTCTTCCAAAGATATACTTAAAAAAATCCTTGATGGTCCTCTTTACATAGTCAGCCGAATCTATGATAAGCCCACCAATGGGATATTAATAGATCTCACCTATGGTGACAATGTCATCATAGAAGAGTTTTAAGTATTACATGAGTTGTATCAAGATGACTATAATAAACCAACTGCGTGAATTAAAACACATACCAGTTATGTGTGCCTTACGATCAAATTGATTATACTCCCATTATAGATGGGACCTAAAACTTTGGATGTAACTTTTCTATGATTCCACAATTAGACCAATTTCATCTACGGTTGGGTCATTGTTGGCTCCACTCGATGAAAGTGGTCACCTCAGTTGTTCACAAATGTTTGAAGTTTCCACATGGCAATGAAATATTTACCATGCACCATAATATTTTCCACTTCCACTCCTATCCTAGATGAAACCATGTTGCAACTTGAGTCCGACATTGAAAAAATAATACAACCTCATGAACAACTTCATGTAGACACTTCCCCTCCATCATTTAAATGACCAAGAGAAAATGAAATCAATCTTGTCATACCTCCTCGCATTAAAGAAGTGTATAAAGCTAAAGAGAAAGAGATTGACCCATATTCTTTAGTTTCTTCCGTTCTTCCCCCTCTTGAAGAAAAGGAACATATGATGGATCAACCCACTCTTGCAACTCAACAACTTCAAAATAAAATTAAACGAAACTGTGGTGCTAGGGAGTGTAGGTGTCATCGTCATCTCCTTGCTTGTTTGTCTCGAATAGAAGAAAAAAAAGAAAACTAACCTCTGCCTTTGGCATAAGCAATAAATGACCACCCTCTTCCTCCTGACCCGCCACAAGATAGTACAATCCAACCCTCACAACAAAATGAACCAATCCAACAACCACAACTTTTGATACATCCTTCCTTGGAAATAACTCTTCATCCTCCTATCGTAATCAACCTTGATGATGATGATGAGGAGATCACAAAAATAGATGAAGAAGTGCATAATGATTTAAACAATTTATTTTCATCTACCATGAGCTTAAATGATAAACCTTCTACACCAAGTGAAGAACCTGGTACATCTCCTAGTTCAACACTTACAATTCTTCCTTTGGACAATCAATCACCCTTGCAATACACTGAACACGATTGGTAGGCATATGACTTGTTATATGGTTGACTTGCATTCGCCTTGCTACAATTTTACATTTGTTTCTTTTCTCTTTCTTTCGCAATTTTCTGTGCGTATTGTGTTCCCTCGTAATGTGTGTTTGATGTTCTCTCTTTGTACACTTCTATTTGTACCTATATTCTTCTATATGTTGTGCATTGCCTTTTTCGATTTTGTTTTGTGTTTTCCTTTGGGGGATGAAGCAAAGCATTGAGACACCCTATGTCTCTTCCATGTTAACCCAAAAGGTCCTTTTCTTTGTGTTTGGGTATGTGTAGGATCATCATGGAAAAAGCAGGCCCTTATGTGGCAAAAAATTTAGAAAAATTAGAGTTAGGCAACATGACGTAAAAATTTGAATAAGGTATCTATATTATTTAAAAAATATGTAACAATAGAAAGTGTAGAAAATTTAATGCAGTTTCTAAACTACTAGGTTTTTTTTTTAAATCTATTTGGTGAAAATTTTAAATTTCAATGCAGAGTACTTAAATTTGGGAAAAATAAAAGTAGGTGTATGTCGACCACCTAACCACAATAAAATGATAATATTTTTTATAAGATTTCAGATATAAGTAGAGGACTCATGTCCCATGTGATGCATATTTTTTGTAATTTTTTTCCAAGTAAATAATTAATTATGAATTTTTATTACAACTTTAAAAAAAAACTTCATTATGTCTAACCACCTTAACTTGGTCAAAAGTTCATGAAATTCATTTTTTTAAAATCCTATAGTATGCAAAGCATAGAATGTGACACATGTTTCAGATTCAAAAAATGTGATATTGTTTTAAAGGTATAGATGTTTTTCAATCAGCCTATCAATCAGGACTTTAGTTGTAATTCAAATAGAAAATAAATAATAATTATTTATTAAATTAAAAGTAAAGCATAATTTATATTGGTGGAAAGCTGAGAATCTCATTGAAAAACCCTTTTTGTTTCATCAATTTTGGGTAAAAAAAAGTCGCCAGCCACATACCCTACAAAAACCCATCATATTGCTATTTTTTGGCCCATCATGATCCTGCACATACCCGTTTTCCTTTTGGGGATGACGCAAAGCATTGAGATTCCCTATGTCTCTTTCATGTTGATCTAAATGGTCCCTTTTCATTTTTACTTTGTCTTTTTCTTATGTTTTTCCTTTTGGGGATGATGAAAGGCATTGAGACCACAATGTTGACCTAAAAGCTTTTTCTTTTTCATTTTCCCTTTTGCTTGTGTTTTCCTTTTGGGGAAAACGCAAAGCATTGAGACTATAATGTCTCTTCCATGTTGACCCAAAATAGACTTTGTTTTTCTTTTGTTTTCACTCTCTTTGTGTCATTCTTTCAGTTCTATGTGCTTTGGGGAATGATGAAAATTTCAAACTCTTTCATAAAAACATTACATCAGTGAACATATTGACCCCAAATACATAGATCCCTTATGTGTTTGGTGTGTTCCTTTATGGGAGGAAACTCCCTTTCTTTTTTTCTCTTTTTCCATTTACATGATGTAGCCTTACTCATAAAAATATTACTTGGCATATGTGTTGGAAGACTGAAATCACTAAGAGGGGGTGAATCAATTATTTATGAAAGTCACAATTTAAAAAGAAAAACAAGAATCTATGTTTTCTTTCGAGCCAAGAAAACAAATGACAGTTTGTGGAGCAAACTTGACTTTTGCATTAATCATGAGTTAGGCATATGAACAAAACATTAATATCCATTGAGATCTAGACTAGACCAAATGAATAAAAACATTGCAGACCACCAAAATAACATTGCAGACCACCAAAATAACATCTACTTCTTATTTAAATTTTCATGTAATGTTTTTATGAAAGAGTTTGAAATTTTCATCATTCCCCAATGCAAAATAACATACAGGCTGAAAAAACTAAAAACATTGCAGACCACCAAAATAACCATGGCATCTAGGGCTTCAAAATTGAAACAACTACAATGCATTTAGCCTAATTTGGGCTTCAAGAATTTTATTACAAAACAACATAATCATTTGAGATCCGGACCGTTGCCAAAGACTTTATCAAAACCATTGACAACATAATAGCCAATGAGTTGTCAATGCCACATGTCAATGCACTGTCCATGATGTCTGTCGGTGTCATTCACAAGAATCTATCGAACCAAAAGTGACTAATTAATAATGTGGTTGTTATTAATCAATAAACCCGATACTATATCAAACAAAATAATGTTGTCTCCACCATGTGACTTCAAACAAAGTCAATACCCTATTTTATTGTGATCAACATGCCAAATAAAATGTCAATACCTCATGTATTCTCCAGCATGTTTAACATGCCTTTGTATAAAGCCTGAAAGCTTATTAATATGGGGCCAAATAAATCAGCTTGTTCAAGATGATTAATGTCAATTTATTTGACAATATAGATAAGATCCAATAAAACCAACTTTATTTCACATGCTAAACTAATAATTCAAATGCCTTATAAGAAAATACCAAATGCCAATTACCTTAGCAAGCCATTGAAGAATGTATTGACAATGCCACAAAAAAATGTGTCTCAACTTCCTTAAACAATCATTACATTTTAATTTACCAAGGAAGCTTAAGAAACATTATGAATATGCTTGAATCACCTTTTGATCAATCTAAAAATACTTCAAGTGCAAAGACCACAGTGATGTCAATGATGGCAATGCAAACTGAGTTAAAAGTCATCTCAAGAATCTAGATGTAACCATCACTAAACAAATCATAAATTCCTTAAAACAATACAGTAGTGCAATAATATGAGATCAATAATGCACTAATATATATCATTCAAAGAAAAACTAATAATAAAGAACTGAGGATACTTGACTTAATCATCCTGTCAAAATAAATATCTGGGACTTGTAACCTTGAAGAAGAAAACCAAAAATGATAAAAATTGTCAACATATCAAAGTGAATAAGCCAATTTGTTGATCATATATCAACCAATCTGAGAATGCAACACATCATCACAAATATTCTCATGTCAATGAACCACTTTCGACATCAAGGTGGACAAACCAAAAACAACTGAGAGCCAACAATAGGGGCTTTCTGAGTTGGCTCTCATGTCCTGTTTTCTTTTTGCATTTTCTTTCCTTCGCTACTTTAAAGTAATTACTCATAGAACAAGGTGTAGCAATTCCTTTAAAGTGGGGGGCATACATTGGCATCATTCCATTTACATTTTTGGTTCTTAGTGTACCCTTGTCACTTCATACAATGTGTTTGTCACTTTGTGGATGACATTGGGTGTGATGTCCTTCATAAGTGTGATCTATCTTAGCATATTACATTCCTCTTAGTGGCCTGATGTGACACACTGTATCCCCTAAGTTATGAATATTTTATTCTTTGATTGGTCCTCTCTCAAGAAGACGTTAGACACAATGTTCCCTAAGTGACAGACCTTGCATGAACTTAACAAGACTCCTTTGAACATCTTTTACATGTTACATTTTTACCACCTTGCATAATGCGACTTGCATGCTTGTGGTACCCTTGCTCTTTGTTCATGGGTTCTAAGCATACAAAGCTTTTCTTGTCTCATGAAGCATGAAACAACATTTTCCCTTGTGACACCTTGTTAAAGTTATCCTTCCAAGCTACATCATACTAAGGCAATCTCTTTAGGCTTGAAGAGCCTAAAGAGAAAAATTCATTGAACTTTTTCATACTTGTTCACTCAATTTATGACACCTAATAATTTATTATTTTCACCTATAGGCTGATGTTGAATCCCTCTATAGTAACCTATCTTATTTTTTGTTAAATGTAAATGATTTGACCATGTTGAAAAAAATCCATTCCTATAAAATGCATCATTTGAGAGAAATGTGTTAGTGTAGGGTTTTATTTTCCTAGTGGGTTAATTTATTTTCTCTTACTCATAGGTGTTTTCTTCAATGTATTAAGCTTACTTAGGATAATAAAGTGAGTTTATTATTTAATAACTAGGAGATAAGGTGATGAGGTGTCCCCAGCCTTAAAGGTTGGAGCAGTTACTATTTTTCACTTTATTTAATATTGTTGGTTATTGGTAGTCACTTCCTATTTGTTGGAAGACCTTAATGTATTTCTATCATTTTGGCATTACATATCTCTTAAAGTCACTACTTGCACATTATTTATGTTTTTCCAATTTATGTAGCATAGAATATATCTTATAATGTTCCTTCGGTTATCAAACTATTTCATATTTCTAACATGGTATCAAATATTTTATTTTTCAAAATTTTGAGTTTGTAGATTCCTAACTGAGAGATTGAGCTTTTTATGTAAGATATCAAAAAATATTGTATTCTCTTATCTTATGTTTTAAATGATCTAGAGAATCAAAAGGGTTTATGAAGACTTGATAAGCTCTTCATATTGCTTATGTGTTTGTCAGATTTGGGTGATTGCAAAATTCGTCGCTATACTGAATCTTTTTTTTATTATTCTGGAACACATCTAGGAGGCTTGAAAAATTCAATATTGGTGTTCATTTCATTCAATTTGGAGATTTTTTAACATAGTTTCAAGTTGGGGTTTGAAGCTTAGATTTTGTGAAAAACTTTTTATTGGAGCATTTTCATCCCAAAAAAAACATTACCATTGCATTGAAGAGATTGAGGAGACAAGTTTGACATAAAATTTTACTATATTTGGTGTTGAGAGCTATTGCAAGGAAAAAAAATTTCTAGGAGGGTTGTACACCCCCCAGCTATGTAGGCCATATGGGTACAATACTTCTTTTAAAATTAAAAAATATATATTAAAGTGCTTTTAAGTGCTTAACATTTTAGTAAGAGCCTATGGCTAATATGCAAGCTCATAACCTAAGACACTAAGGCCAATGGATTAAAAGCCACTCATAGCCTTAAGCCAGCTAGTGACTAACAAGCCACCTATGATGGCAAACCACCTACAATGGTATATAAACCACGACTTGGAGTTTTTAAACAATGACCTTCACTACCTATAAATTTATAGGTCTTCTGCAAACTACTACCCTAGCACTGCTCCTACACCACCCAATGGACACCTTTGCTAGTAACACCTCCCATACCTGCCACTTCGGGGCCACCAAGGCCCTCATATAGGCCAAATTGGGCCTTTCTTCCAAAATTTCATAATGTTTCAGGGTGATCCCACAAAGCTGGTTTACAATTTCTGGGAGATTCTAATTTTTATTGAAATCACATATTTTTAGAAAATATAATGATTTAAGCCTTTAAAAGTTTCATTTAAAGAATTATAATTGAAGAGGGTTTGATCAAGCTACCATAGATCAAAACCCCTTGGATAAAACCCTGCTAGTTTTAAACCATACCTATAACAGAGTCTCCTTTACACCTATCAAAATGTTGATAAAAACCAACTTTTGATTTACCTTTTGGGGGATCAAATGAATTTATTTAAAATTTAATTTTTGTAATTATGTAGTCCTTATTATAAGCTTCCCAAAAAGTATAATTTTAAATAAATTTAATTTAATTATTATATTTATTTTTTATTTCTTGTGAATGTAGGTTTTTCACCGAAAAATAAAACTCTATGTTCTGCACATGTGGAAAAATAAAAGATTGTCAATTTTTTTTTTGAAAAATATGAGTGCATAAAATATTGAAGTCGTTGATCCAAAAAAAATAAAAAAATTTGAATTTCAATACTTACAAAAAAAGTTACGCGTTATACGGTCACGCTATGTCTGAATTATAATTTGTTTGACTTCAAAACTTGATTAAAGACAAAATATTCAATAAAAAACTATATAACCAAGTGGAAGCACTAGATATAGGAGTTACAAATCTAAATTCGAAAGAATTAGAATTTTATCCTTCATGGAAAAAAGGTTATGTGTTATACAAAGAGTGTCACTTTTTAAAAATGTTGTTTTCTGAAAAAAACTAGTTTTCGAGGGAGATGGAAAAAAAAGTGAAATCTGATTCCAAAATTTTTGAAAAAAATATATTTAGAATCTACATAATTTTTTTTATGAAACTCTAGTTTGCATCATCTTCAAATTCCTCATGGCTTAACCGCTATAGGCGCCCAAAAGTGAAGATTTAGTTAAAAAAAATTATTTTAGTGTCCAGTTTGAAAATAGAGGTATTGAAAATAATTTTTTCCATTTTTTACTAGATATTGCAATTTGAAGTTTTTTGCAGCATTTACATTGAACATTCCATAACTTTCACCCCAAAGATTCAATTTTTAAAAATTAGTAGGCATTGGAAAGGTATTGAAGAGCACCACACAACTACAAGACCAATTTTTGTATATTCTTAATAGATTCACTTTGTAGTGGAATTTGTAATTTTGGCCACTGTGGGCCTTAGTATTAAGCTTTATAACTTGGAAAAAGCTTTGTAAATACAATGAAATATAAAGTTCCAACCTTGTAATATTTTTGGGGGTTATTTTTTATACTACTGCAAAGGGTGGAGGTGTTTTGGCGTTCTTTTGTTCTCTTTATTTCAACACTTCTTTCTACATTTCTACATCATGATTCAAACAAAAATTCCTATTCTACTTGTGTACAACTATTTTTTAGTGGAAATCTTGCATGAAAATTCACTTAATACGTCTTGGTTTGCATAGGATAACAATCAGACTAGAAAATGAACTTGCTAAATATGAAGAAAATTGTAAGTGGTTTAATAGATGTGATGAAGCATATGGAGCTTTGATTTTATCTGTTTCTCTTTATTTTCTCTTTCATATTGAATATTTTAATATGTCAAATGAAATATGGACTAACTTAGAAACACTATTTGGGACTCAACATTCTATGAGGGTTCATATGTTGAAAAAAGAAGAAATCCTCACCTAAGTGTATACAACTTCAACACAATTTAAGGATTTCTTCACAAAATTGAAATAAATAAGGATGTAGTTAAAACAATGTGGAATTGAAAAGAAAGATGAATAATTGATTATTATATTCCTCTCTAAGCTAAGTTTTAAATATTTAGTATTTTTCTCTACCTTTTATGCTACTAGAAATGCATTTGGGTCTAATTCCACCATTCCATTTGTGGATGATTTTACTACTTCTCACACATGAGAGAAAGCTAAGTTAATCCAAATGGGAACTCTAAAATCCTCTAAGTCACATGATCTGGCTAGCAACCAAGGCACTAAAGAACAACGAGGGAAAAGTAGTAAGAACATGGATAAGAAATGAAAGAATAGGAAAGAGAAGAAGGATGATAAATCATTTCCTCCAAAAATAGCTAGTGAGCCCTCATCTTCAAATGACAACAAGTCTAAGAAAAAGAAGGTCAAATGTGCCTATTGTAAAAGATCTGATCATGATTAGAAAAATATTCGAAGAAACAAGTTGGTCACTTGACAAAAATTATTGAAAAAACTAATCTCAGTGTTCTTGAATCAATAAAACATAGTTCAGAATAATATAAGAGACATGTCTTGGTAGGAATAATATTTTTAAATTTCTTTCAGTTGTCAGTTAAAATTTCTTGGGATTTGGAGAGATATGTTCCCTTTTCTTATCCTTGAAAACCTCCTTCAAACTCTTCAATAGGGCATGGGAGATGTTGGTTTGTTTTTATGCTGTAACCAGGTTGGTCTTTTAATCTACCTATGGAATTGTCGATTCCAATCAAGGGTAGCTCGAAGGACCTGGAGCAACTGATGAGGACTTTAAAAAGCCTCCTACACTTCAGGCGCTGCAAGACTCGGGAGGGGAATCCCTTAATGCATTTACAATCGCTGCACCATTTTCATAAACAACATTAATAATAATAGATAATCCCACTTAATAGCTCAACACAATACAATAATATCAAATAGAATCGACTATTCTTTGACAATATCAACTATATGGAGCATGGGATGACTACAACAAAATCCATAATACATAAAATAGTCACTGATTTGCAATATGTAGCAAGCTCTAGGCAAAGACAAAATAATACTAAATCAAACAAATGAATGCAACTTAGATTAGTGCCATATATCCATTGCAGGAGTCAAACTTATAAGCATTTAAAGGTTTATAACAGATGTAATACATTACATATAAGGTCCCTGACAATATTGCATTACAATTTCATCAGTATGTATTCTAACCCAATACTACTTATCAAATCCTTATACAGAACATATCTGCCTATAATCCCATTCAAGCATTTTAATTAATTCCCTTAATTAAAGCTAAAATAGAATCATACACACCACAACAGTGAGATGAATGAAACAACCCTTAGTTATTTTATTCAAAGTTTAGATATGCACATACAATGGAGAGACATGAGCTCGAATTTATCATTTCAATTCAAATGCTAATACTATTATGCAACATTGAATTCCCATGAACTCAAAACCTATTATAGAATGACTCAGAACCTAAATTGCATTTCTCTCTAAAACCATTGGAATTTACAATCTGCTCTGCGACTTTGTCTAGACTCGATCAAAATTACCTAACTTGCTAACATGTACTTTTGGCCTTGAAATCCTTCTTATAGAAAATGAAGGAGCAAACAAGCCTCGGGCCAGAAAGTACACGTCACCAACCAATTGGAGCACCTAATGATATTCCAAAAATCATTACAACTGTAATCATCCTAGAGCATATTCTTGTTCATCATGTTGAATGAGGACGGTTGATGCAATAAAAAAAACCACAAGAAACCCATGACGAGAATGCCATCAACACAAAATTGGAACCGTTGTAACCGCAACATCAGATTTTCCACCTATCAATAGTCCACTCATTTTTACTCTTCATCATTCAAATAATTAGCTACCCACTTCTGGTACTCTTCATCAGTAGGCCAATCAAAATTAATCACCTCATTTACCTTTGTACTATAAGGCATATACTTTACCGCTACCTGATTTGCATCTCTTTCAAAAGACTCCAAAAATGAGCTGGTACCAATAATCTTTTCCATACAACTCACCAAAAAATCATAATCTGAGTCATCAAAAATTAATTTAATTTGGTTATTGATGACCTTATTTTCTTGATCCTGCCATTGTTGGAGTGTTCTGATTTTCCCTTGCTCATCAATTATACCAGGTAACAATGTGTTACCCCAATCATTGAAATTCTTCACCAACTCCATAATCTTCCTACTCAAATCATCTAGTAGGGTTTGAAAACCTTGTAATGATTTTACTAACACATGAGTAGGCTTCAATGATTGGGGCCTATTATTTATATCAAACCTAGAGGCTTTATTCATGGTATCTAGATGCTTGGCTCTAGGGATCCAATTTTCAATTAATTATATCACTATCTCCTGATCCCTATCAATGTTCTTTATTGCTTCCAACAGAAAAGAAAACAAATAATTTATAGATGGCAATTTATCATCTACCCTTTCATTTAAGTGCTTCAAAACAGTAGTAACAATCTCTTTTTCCTTTGAAAGAAAACCCTCCTCTCTTACCCTTAATGATGTCTATAATTCATCAAATTTCTGCATGAGCTGCTTCTTCATTGGATCAACAGAGCACTATGTTTCTTCATCAATTTGTTCTAAAGGAGGGGTGAGAGTAGGATTTTGAATGGGAGAACCTAGTGTGGAAACATTTGGAGAAGCATGAGGCATTGACCCTGTTGTGGGAGGGAATGTACTGGTTCCTAGAGCATTAGATCTTTCCCCAATCTGTCTATACCTGAACCTTTCCACTTCAGTTTGCAACTCAACATTCGTCTGTTGCATTTTACTATATTCTTCAATAAAAATGTTATACTTCTCCATTAGGCTCTTCCTTTCAGCCTCCTCCCTTTCAGCAGTCTTTTGGGCCAACTTGGCCACATTTACAGTTAAACTAGTGGCCTCGGTGGTTGAAGTCTCTGAAGCTCTCTTTATTATTAATCCTCCTTTAAAATTTGGATTAATATCGGCAATATCTGGTTTTCTCCCTTGTGGAGCCAATGCCCAAATTGCCAAGGTCTCATATTCTTCACTGAAGGCATAATTTTGCAATGCTTCCTTAACTTCTTCCTCAGAATCTTGAAAAGGATTCTTGGACTTCATAATAGCATTAAAAGCTACTGCATCTACAATGTCCCACTCAAGAAAAATCAATACACCAGCCTGACTCAAAAATTGTCTTCCTTCCTCATGAGTGATGTTCTTAAACTCTTCCATTAGTTCAGCTTTTACTTCTTCATCATTCTCCTAGTCTGACCTATCAGGCCTTAGTTCCCTTCTCTCCCTGCATTTATTTTGATACTCTTCAAATCTCCTTCTCCATGCCAATTGGAAGAATATATGAGTTTTTACAAATTCATTGTCATTTAAGAACTCCTTGCATGCTTCCATTCTTTTGTCTTTTACACTTTTACCTTTCATATCCAAATTAGATAAACCAATTCAGCTGACTTAGAAGGGGAAGGAATACTAGCTTGCATCTCTTGATCAGTAACAATAATTTCATTTGTCAAATCCTCATGTGGATGATCAGTTCTTTTCCTCTTAAGGCTTGGCTCAGATAGTGGTGATGGGGAACTGTCCTCTGGTGAAGATTTTAAATCAATGATCTTTACTACCCTAGGTACCTTGAACTTTGGACCTAGTCATGGAGGCACCTTCATTATTTGCTTCCCCTTTCTGTCTACTTCTTCCTCATCACTGCTACTATCCTTTTTTCTTTTATAGATGGGCCACTTTTCTGTAGGTTGGCATAATGGCCCTGTTTCAATTGGCCTAGCACTTTGTTCTTGCATACCCAGACTTAGCCTTAAATTTATCTTTTTGGTTCTCAAACTGTCCATAATTTCCTTGAAGTTCTTCATTAGAAAATCAATTTTGTTATGGTATGGATTGAACTCTAACAATGGATCATACTTCGGATCCATTTCATGCACAACATCTAGTAGCTTACTATAAGCTATCCATTTCTACTTGTTCAACTCCTACTTATTTAGACCTAATTCATTTCTGATCAGGCCCTCAAGGAAGTTGAACTCATGTGCAAATTTTCCACCTTTTATTCTTTGTCTAAAAAGAGCAAAGAAACCTTCAAGATGATGTTGTCGTCTTAGACCAAATCTCAAATGGTAATCAACAAAGAATTTATCAAAATGCATCCAGCCTCCCTTTGAAAATGTAAAGTTAGACACCATTGTATAATCGGGGAAGAATGTTCCCTTTCCCCTTCCAGTAAGGTTGTCTTCATGAATACAACCCATCTGCCACATAACTTCTGCAAACCCTATTCTTGGTGGCACATTGTATGGCAGTATGTGAGGGGCTCCCTGGAATCCATATACTCTCAAGACAATGTTGACTGGGTATGGGATAATGTTACCCCAATTATGTAAAACCCTCAATTCTGGCTTCCTCCCCTTTGGCCTGAGGAAATCATGTACTTCCTCAAAGATCCTAGGTACATTCACCATCAATCTAGCCCTTAATCTAGAAGCAAAACAATTATCAAATTGCACATAATTGGTGTTTTCTTTATTACAGGACAAATCTGCAGTCCTTATTTGTATTGGGAATCTTTCTCCATCTACTGATTTCTTTAATTTCATCTTCTCAAAAAAGAAATCAACATTCCTAAACAGAAACATATGCATCAATATAGAATACCATAAGAATTCATTACCAATATCATTTTTTTGCAGCTTCAATAGCCCTTCATGTATCCTCTTAGCCAAAAATGAAGCAAAGTCATATGTCATAGAGAAGTTAGGGTGTTGTATTTGCACCCCCATGAACATGTACACAATAGGCATTACCGCACCAGGACTGAAACCCAAAATATGACATAATGAATAGAAAGTAGCCAGGAAGGGGTTTGCAAAACAATTCAATCTGAAAGGTTCCTGGACACTAGGACTGATATGAAATTGTGAACCTCCTGCCCTAACCGGATGAGGTGGAAGCAGCTTAGCTCTAAAAAGAGATTTCAACTTTGCATACTCCTGCTTCATTTCCTCAATATCGATAGGAACCGAGTCTTCACTCGGCTCACTCAAATCAAAAATCTGTTGGATATCATCTCTGCAATTTCTAATAGCACCCCTCCATCATTATCCCTAATTACCTGTGTGATGGGGTCATACCTCGTGGCCATTTCCCTAAGTAAATCCACATCAGGGAACACATTTTGGTACAAACCAGCTTCCCCATGTCATACATCCATCTATTTGAAAAAGGGTGAGGCAAATTCCTCTATCCATACCACAATCTAAACATTTGTAAGCTAGTAAGTGGAACCCTAGCATCGGCAATGTTGGAACAAGTATACACTAACCTTTCCCCTAGGATTTTCCCTCGCATCAACACTACACCTTTCCTTCTATCATTTGTTAATAACAGACATTGATCCAGGAAATCATTGTACAAGTTTATTTTTAAATATTCAATGTAGCCAGAGTACTGCTTGGGTGGCGCCATCTTGGAAAAACTAGGGCTTCGTTACAGTGTTACACTTCAAGTGGCTAGGACTAAGCAGAGGTAGGAAATTACAGAGAAAAATACTATAATTCCTCACAATTTATGATTAAACTATAGCCCTAACAAAATATTTCAATGAGCTCAATGACAAGCAGAGCAAACCCTGTTTCCCAAATTAAGGTGTAGAATGAATGTGAAAAAGTTAAAATAAACTTAAGACTCTTCTCACACAAACTCCAAATTCTGGCTGCAACTGCTCGCAATTTCACCTACGGCTCTGAAACTATTTTCACGAAATAATTGGATGCCTTGTGATACATATAAAACAAGTAAATTGATTTTATGTTGATCAAATCTTGGCAGTAGATGTCTCATCCACCATTAAAGCTCATTTACGGGCTGCACGAACGACTTCAACCATATTTGATATAGATTTAAATTTAAGTCGTTGATCCTTCAGTTTGATCAAATCATTGGCGACCATCTTCAAAACAGGTTGAAAAAATTGCCAACACAGAAATAAGGGGCCACCATGCCATATGCTGCAAAGGAAAACCACGTGGGGGTTGCCCGCGATATCGCAATCCTTCGATTCACCATCACAGGATGGCAGGCAACCGTTGATCCTTCTCATCAAAGAGACTACTCCTTCAAAATGGTCGCCGTCCTTTCCATTAATTGTTGAGCAGCTTTTCCCTTAAAATTATAACATCCTCATTGAAATAAAACATGTGCATCTCAAAAGTACTTTAGTAATCTGCCCCTTAATACATTTAAAACCGGCTAATGCTTACTTCACTCCTTAGGCCTCATCGGGTGAGACACTTGGCAGTCGCTCGTGATATCGTGATCCCATCATTCCTGCGCGGGATGGTGGGTGCCCTTGACCTTGAAAGACAACACATCAATGGTCGCACAAACTTCATCCTTTAGAAAAGGCATGTGGTGCCCGCCCGCAATATTGCAATCCTTTGATTCACCATCATGGGATAGCAGGTGCCATTGATATCTATAGAAAATAGATCAATGACATCATTAAATAAACCGTCTACAAAATAAAACATTTATTAAAAGTGCAAGGGGACACCACTAAGCAGATGACAAACAATCAACATAAGTTGTTTTAAAACAACAAAGCACAGGGTCAGCCTAGACTTAGGGAAAATAAAAACCTATGGAGACCACAAAATTTAAAGACCGAAGGGGCCAACGTCTAGACAAAATGATGAGGCACAAGAAGTTTTAAAACCCCTCTATAAAGGTAACAGTGAAAAAGAACCCAACCAAGGCATGCCACAAAAATAGGATTTATGATGAAGACAAGGCTAAAACCCCAACCCTTAGAAAATTTCCAACACCATGAAAAACCAGCGACATAAGGGAAGTAATGGGTGACTAACAAGGAGTGAAAAATTTAAAACTCCATCAATGGCTCCAGTTGGGGACATTCATTCCACTGGAATGAAGCGAGAATTCAAAATCTCAGGAATAACAGACCAAAAGGTAGAGACGACCAAAAAGGAATTGTTCAAACAAAACAACCCAACCTATGTACAAAACATATACAAAATATACAAACCTAAACTACTGTTCATGGAAAAGAAAAAATTAAGTGAAGTAAAACTTCAAGAACTGTCGATGAACTGGTTGTTCAAGAATATCTCTCGTCATATCTTGGAGGAAGTACGAATCTTCACCCCACTTGTCATTTATCAGAAATGGACCTAACTAGATTGCATTAAATTTCCCATGTTTCCCTTTATCCTCCAGTTTGGAATTCCACATTAAAACCAAATATCCATTTTTGAAACTCTTTGCAGTTGCCCTTTTGTCGTACAAATTCTTTACTTGCAACTACAACTTAGCATTTTTCTTTTGTGAGCATTCCCTCTTGGCTTCATCCAACTCTATAAGAGATTCCACCCTCAATTGCATTTCATCATCAATTTCATTATCATATATCTAGACAAACTTATACATTTCCATTAAGTTGTTTTGGGGTAACCTGACATTTATCCCATAAACCAAGTCAAATGGGGCACAACCTATTTCCTTCTTCACAGTTACCCTATCTGCCAAGACTGCTAATCTCAGCTTAGAATCCCAAGCCTTTTTATTCTGATCCAGGATTCTTTTAATAATCTTCATCAAGCTTTTATTGCTTGATTCTGCTTGTCCATTTCCCTATGGGTGCTATGGTGATGAATAAGAAACTTGGATGCCATAATTTTCACAAAACTCTATGTATTCTCCAGATCTGAAACACATTGCATTGTCTAACACAATCCTTTCTGGACATCCAAATCTAGTCAATATGTTGCTCATCAGGAAATCAATTACCACTTTACTAGTGGCCTTCTTTGTTGGAATTGCTTCCACCCACTTGGTGAAATAATCAGTGGCCACCAATATCCAAGAATGACCTCCACTAGATTTACATGCTATTTCTCCTACAAATTCAATACCCCATTGCTGGAATGGAGCTTGTACTATAACTAGTTTTAGAGGCAAGTTGCTAGAAAACCTTAACTTACCAAAGAAACGTTGACAAGCATCACATGTCCTCACTAGTTGGTGTGCATCCTTAAAAGCTATAGGCCACCAAAATCCAGCCATCATTATCTTATGTGCGGTTGTTTTAGCCATATAATGTCCTCCACAAACTCCACCATGCATTCCACTCAGTTCTTTTGCTTGATCTTGATCAACACATTTCATCATGACACTTTCTCCATTTCTCCACCAGAACCTTCCATCTACAATAACATACTTGATAGCATGTAATTTCAATGTCCTTTTCTCATTTTCACTCAAGTCATCAGGACATTTCATTTTTTGCAAGTAATATATCACATCTCTATACCATTCTGAATGCTCCATATCACATAGATGCGATCTATTCTCCTCTTCTAACAAATTTATTTGATTTGCTTCCAGATTACTTTGGGCCATGAGTTTGGCCAATCCTTGTCCTCTTACCAATTTATAAATCTGAACCTCAATATTGAATTCCTGAATCCTATTTATCCACCTACACCTTCTCCCTGACACTTCTTGCTGTGTGAAAATGTCCTTAACAACAGCACTAGGCACATAAGCAATTATAGTAGCTCCCATCAAATAAGGTCTAAAATCCTTCACTGATTTTACCAGTGCATATGCATGTTTTTCATCTATATCATACTTAAGCTCTGCAGCTTGTAAAGATTTGCTGAAAAAGGCTATAGGCTGTTCAAAACCTTCTGCATTCTTTTGCAACAACACTGCTGCAATTGTGTGGAAAGAATCAAATGAGAAAATCTGTAAAGGTTTGGAGAAATCAGGGGTTCTTAACATAGGAGCCTCCTTTATTGCTTGCTTAATGGCTTGGAAGGCCTGCACAGGCTCCTCATCCCATTCAACCTTGGCTCCTTTCTTGAGCATTTTGGAAATAGGGTGAACTATCTCAACAAAATTCATCACAAACCTCCTCAAGAAATTTATTTTCCCAAAGAAAGATTGTATTCCTTTAACATTTTGAGGTTGTGGCACTTTATCAATTGCAATAACTCTGTCTGGATCAATTTTTACTCCATCCTTGGAAACTATATGTCCCAATAGTTTTCCTTCTAGTACTCCAAACACACATTTCTTTGGATTCAAAGAAATGATATACTCCAAGGCTCTAATGAATACTTTCTCCAGATGCTCACAATGATCCTCTTCCTTTTTAGAGTATGTTGTTAGGTCATCCTGATAAATTACCAAAAAAAAGTTAATGAAATCTGAAAATGCCACATCCATGGCTCTTTGAAAAGTAGCTCCTGCATTTGTTAGACCAAATGGCATTCTTACATAAACATATGTTCCCCATGGTGTAGTGAAAGCCATCTTAAACTGCTCAGAATCTTTGACCATAAGCTGATTATATTCAAAGAAACCATCCATCATAGACATTAACTCAGCCTATCACTCGTTGCAACATAGCTTCCATATTAGGTAATGGATAAGTGTCTTTTAATGAAGACATATTCAAATTTCTGAAATCTACACATAACCTAATGTCTCCATTTTCCTTTCTTACCGGTACCAAGTTTGATACCCAAGATGAATGTCTGATTGGCTTGATGATCCCTACATCCCTCAGTTTCATTAATTATTCTTGCATTTTGGGTGCCAAAGTGGGATTAATAGGTCTTTTCTTTTGTCTAAATGGCTTAGCATCATCACATAAAGGAATCTCATGTTGAAAAAGATCCTCCTTGTATGCCTTAAGATCATCATAAGACCATGCAAAAACATGCCTAAACTTCCTTAATAAGTCAATTAACATCCTTCTCACCTTTGGTGACATTTTCTTTCCAATATACACCTTCTTTGGGGATGCTTCTGTTCCAAGATTTATCTCCTCCAAGTCGTCAGGATGGGAAACAATATGATTAGCCTTTGTCTTGTCTTGATTATCAAACACTCTTTCTAATACAACTAGACCCTTGGGAATTTTTTTTGTCTTTAACTGAATGACTTCATTTCCGAATATAGTATCCTTACCATCAATATTTTCAAAAAAAGCTCCAAATTCAATTTCCTGATTTTCATACTCTCCCACACAATTCAAAAAATTTAATATATCATCATCATTATCAAAAAATTTCCAATTTTTAATATTATCAAGGATAGATGGCCTAGTTTGCACCTCAACCTTTGAAATCCCAGCACAAGTCATATCATCTGGTTTTAATGTAATGTTGGCTAATAAGTCTGCCACTTTGTTTTGACCTCTCTCCATCCACCCTATACCAATGCGTCAAAGCTCTCCAGTTCATCCCAAACAACATTCCTATACTGTTTTAACCTCTTGTTCTTTGATACATATTTGGATCTAACTTGAGAGACCACAAGCTCAGAATCCCCAATTGCCTTAAGCTTCTTGATACCATGTTTTTCAGCCAATCTCAACCCCAATAACAAGGCTCCATACTCTGCCACATTATTTGTGCATTCAAATAATAGAGTGAAAGAGAACCTGAATGCCTTTCCACTTGCTGACCGTAACAAGACACCTACACTAGACCCTTCTTTTGAACTTGCACCATCAAAATACATAGTCCACAAATCATTAGATTCTGACAACTGTTTTATTTTAGTATCGATCAATGCAATAGGCTTATCACAACTGCTAGGGAATTCCTCAACCCTAAATTCATCTATACCACTGTCAATAAAACATGTTATATTCTCAATTGGACCATGCTCAATCATATGAGGTACTTTTGAATCTCTTTCAATTTTAACATCCTTACCATCAATAGAGAAAATGGCAAATGACAAATCACATTGGATATTACCCCCCATTCATGCACTCCATTTTCTTGACAAAAGCATCCCAAAATGAGGTGGGATGTCTGTAACTAAGACAGTCATGACTAAATCCTTGTCAGGGTACTGAGTCAACTTATAAGGCAATGCTCTGATAGTTCTGATAACTGGAACTTCTCTTGAATCCATAGCATAACATTTACCTTGAGTAGTATCTACTGTCAAGCCCATTGCCTCCATTATTTTGATTGGCATAACATTATTTGAGGCCCTTGAATCTATCATACAGTTCTTTAGAGTTTTCCCATTTATATCCACACTCAAGAAAAAGGGGTTTATGTTTTCGAGGCACATGTTAATAGAATTTCCTAAATACACAAGAAGAAATTGTGACACAATTCCCTCCACTTCCTTTTCTTTCTCTTTATTTTTCATCTCTTTACCACTTCCATGTTTAGCCTTATTACTAACAACATCTGTGATCAAGGCTATTGTCTTTTCTTTGTGTTCATCTATTCTCATCTTTTCTAGTAAAGGTACAGTTACTTTAACTTGAGAAAGAATATGAAACATATCCACAGGTGTATACTTAGGCAAATTAAACATCATACCTTCATCATTTTCCTTTCTTTCTAGTTGATTACATCCTCCTAGCTTCTTTTGCTTGTTATCCTCTACAACAGGTTCAACTACCTTTGTAATCACCTTTGTCTTCACTAGTGGTGCAATTACACCTTCTTGAAGCTTTGGGGTTTCATTCTTTTTTTCCCAAACCTTATCACCCTTAACTTCTTTGAATTTTAAAGCATCCTTTTTGTTGTCAACCTTAACACCTTTGCTTTTATCCATTTGTTCTTTGATAAACAAGCCAACAGGTTTACCCTTCTCACCACCAACAATTCTATTTCTTAATTGAAGTAAACTTCTCACTTGGGCATCCATTTCTTCAGTCAACCTTGCAAATTCCTCTTCTGACGGTCTCCTTAAGGACACTGAATCTTCAACTTGCTCTATATTGCAAGCATTATGATCAAAATCACCTTCCTCATCAGAAAAGATCTATTGATGATACATCTCATTTCTCTGTCTCTTATTATCCACATCAGTTTCTGATATTTCATCACCAGAGGAACATTCGGCTTCATCAATGTATGATCTAGCCATACAGACATTTACATCATCTTGCCCATACTCTGATGTCTGCTCCTGAGTGTCCTCTTCAATTTCCTCAGCAAAAATTAGTTGAGCAACCCCACATTAATTTTGATCACAAGGATGCTGACACATTTCACACCATGGTCTGTCTACTAGCATATTCATTGATTTTTTTTGCAAGGGGTCTGGTGTATGCTGATCATTTTTAGGCTTCTGGCTAGGCAAGATTGGCTTTCCATCTTTCCAATTTGTATTGTAAGGATAATTTTACAATCTAGGCAGCCTATCATTTTTATTATAGGGCTTCCTTTCATTTCCTACACCCCTTTCTTGCTTAGCAACAGTTTGCTTTATGTATTTCAGAGTATTGTAAACCTTTTCCCACTTTTCATCATCCTTAGGCTCTGCAGCAGGAACTTTCTCAGTTTTATTCCTAGGATTTTTCAAAAGTGTAGGTTCTTCTCTCCTAACATACTTCCTAGAAGCTCTTCTATTACTTTCAATATTTATAGCCATTCTAAATGCATCCCTCATAGTCAGAGGGTCTTTGTCTCTGAGGAGATATGCCATTTTAGCATCAAAAGCATTGAAGTATGTAGTTAAGAAAACATTTTCATCAAGCCTAAAAACCTAAAACAAATTATACATTGCTTTTTGAAATCTTAAATTAAACTCTGTCACAGACTCATTCAATGACTTCTTGATGTTATTAAATTCATTCAACATGAAACTAGCATTAGTCTTATCACCATACTACTCTTTAAAACACTTCTCAAACTCATCCAATGACCCAATACTAGCATTAGGTAGACCTCTATACCAATCCCTTGCATCTTCTACCAGGGATTATACAAAAAAATTCATTACGACATCTTCATGTTCTACCTCATAATCATTTAACATGTCCATGAAAGATTTCAAATGTTCCTCTACTATTACAACATTATTACTAGCAAACTTATTCATCTTTTCTCTCAAGTCAGCAGGGATAGGATTTGGATAACCAAGGATACCATCAAAGAATAATGGCCTATACCTTTCCAACTGTATAGGTCGTCGTTGAAATAATCCTTCATTTCTCTGAGAATCCACACCAGACCCTAAATCTTGTACCCTGGAACCATCCTGATTTTGATTTGCAAACCTAGTTACATGAATCTTTGGGTCAAAACTATTTATGGTGGGATATGGATTAACTTTAGAACCGCCCACTAAGGCATCTTGGTGATTTGATGAGGTTGTAGCTTGTATAACCTCACCCGTAGTTGTCATCTTTAGGAAACTTATTTTCCTCTTCATTTTTGCATTTGCAGCCTCAATCTCTGCTTTCTCGAACTCTTCTGCCAGAGCTTCACTCTCCTTCTTAGACTTTTCAAAGGAAGATTTTGTTTGAAATGACACATGTGGATTGAGATCTTGTTTATTAGAATGGGAAGTTAGCTTCTCATTTATTTTAATCCCCTCGACTTTTTTCTTTCCTTTGTCCAATGTAGGCTTAGGATTTATATTTCTTGGTTGAGACCTATCATGAGTCGAGGGCTTTGGGTCTGCAATTTTAGGTTGGGAATCAATGTGGGCTACTGGGGTTTCTTTAGGCACATACTTTACTTCCTTATTAGCAATCTTTTGTAGAACTGGACTGTCAACATTTGGTTCAGGTTCATCTTGGTTCAGGAGCTTCATTATTGCCAACTGTCTCATTAACCTATCCCTTTCAATCACAACACTCCTCAACATTTCTTCCCTCTCTTTTTCTCTTTTCACTCTAAGCTTAGCTTATGCTTGGATTTCCCATCTTAAAGAATTTATGTCTCCAAAAATATCATCAGGGTCAGGCAAAGTCACATCAGAACTTGATGTTTCATCTAGATCTATTAAATTAACCCCTATATGTTTAGAAAACAAAGGATTTACATCACTTTTAGTAGGATGATGAGGCACATCACTGGTGCATTATTTGTGATGGCCTCAACTTCTACTCCTGCCTCTTCTCTTTTCAGCATATTTGATACTAACAAGCCTCTTGTTCTGACATGTCACATCATCTTGAATCAGTGTATTAATTAATGAATCAAAAAATCCACAACTATCTGACTCTAAATTTCTAGACACCTCTTCAAAATTCTTAGGGATAGGATGTAAAAGCTTATTTGTACCTTGGTGTAGAGTGTCCTGTGATGCGGGAGCAACATTACTAGATTCTAGTTTTTTCTTTATCCAATCCTTCTTTTCTTTGGGAAGTTCACCTTCCAATTTCTATTCCTGATGATTCTTCATGAATGACCTGGTGTTCTTCATTCTTCGTATTCATCCAAAAGTTCCTTCTATGTATAATAAAATTTTCAAAATAAAACACACACTGGTGCAGAGACTTTAGAGTCGCCACCCAATTTTCTTGGGAATACCAAATACCTAAAGACACGTGGTAGAATAGAAAAACCTTCGAAACATCATACTAACAGCACAAAAAAGTGCTTTACAACATAACTCTTGACACTTATGAAGATAGAAGAAGTGGAAAAACCTAACATAGAATCATAGGCTCAACCTTCAAATCACAAAAATACTATGAAAACTCTACACAAAATGGACAACCGACACACTAACAAGAAAGTTTTCAAAATTAGCTCCCTAGTAGAGTCACCATTTTGTTGGTTTTTTTTTATGCTGTAACTAGGTTGGTCTTCTAATCTACCTATGGAATTTCCAATTCCAATCGAGGGCAGCTTGAAGGACCTGGACCAACTGATGAGGACTTTAAAAATCCTCCTACACTTTGGGCTCTACAAGACTCGGGAGGGGAATCCCTTAATGCGTTTACAACCTCTGCACTATTTTCATAAACAACATTAATAATAGCAGATAATCCCACTTAATAGTTAAACATAATAGGATAATATCGAATAGAATTGGCTATTCTTCGACAATATCAACTATATGGAGCACGAGATGACTACAACACAATCCATAATACATAAAATAGTCACTGATTTGCAATCTGTAGCAAGCTCTAGGCAAAGACAAACTAATACTGAATCAAATGAATGAATGCAACTTAGATCAGTGCCATACATCCATTGCAAGAGTCAAATTTATAATCATTTAAAGGTTTATAATAGATGTAATACATGACATATAAGGTCCCTAACAATATTGCATTACAATTTCATTAGTATGTATTCTAACCCAATGCTACTTATCAAATCCTTATATGGAACATATCTGCCTATAATCCCATTCAAGCATTTTAATTAATTCCTTGAATTAAAGCTAAAATAGAATCATATGCACCACAATAGTGAGCTGAATGAAACAACCCTTAGTTATTGTATTCAAAGTTCAGATATGCACATACAATGGAGAGACATGAGCTCAAATTTATCATTTCAATTCAAATGCTAATACTGTTGTGCAACATTAAATTCCCATGAACTCAAAACCTGTTACAGAATGACTCAGAACATAAATTGCATTTCTCTCTAAAACCATTGGACTTTACAATCTGCTCTACAACTTTGCCTAGACTCGATCAAAATTATCTAACTTGCTAACCCATACTTCTAGCCTTGAAATCCTTCTTATAGAAAATGAAGGAGCAAACATTCCTCGAGCTAGAAAGTACACATGTCACCAACCAATTGGAGCACCTGATGATATTCCAAACATCGTTACAACTGCAATCATCCTAGAGCATATTCTTGTTCATCATGTCAACTGACGACGGTTGATGCAATAACAAAAAACCACAAGAAACCCATGCCGAGAATGCCATCAACACAAAATTGGGACCGTTGTAACTACAACATCAGATTTGCCACCTATCAATAGTCCACTCTTTTTTACTCTTCATCGTTCAAATACTTAGCTACCCACTTCTGGTACTCTTCATCAGTAGGCCAATCAAAATTAATCACCTCATTTACCTTTGTACTATAAGGCATATACTTTAAAGCTACCTGATTTGCATCTCTTTCAAAAGACTCCAAAAATGAGTCGGTACCAACAATCTTATCCATAGAACTCACCAAAAAATCATAATCTGATTCATCACAAATTAATTTAATTTGGTTATTGATGACCTTATTTTCTTGATCCTGCCATTGTTGGAGTGTTCTGCTTTTCCCCTACTCATCAATTATACTAGGTAACAATGTGTTACCCCAATCATTGAAATTATTCACCAACTCCTTAATCTTCCTACTCAAATCATCTGGTAAGGTTTGAAAACCTTGTAATGATTTTACTAACACATGAGTAGGCTTCAATTATTGGGACCTATTATTTATATGAAACCTGGAGGCTTTATTCATGATATCTAGATCATTGGCTCTAGGGATCCAATTTTCAATTATTGGTATCACTATCTCCTGATCCCTATCAATGTTCTTTATTGCTTCCAACAACAAAGAATACAAAGAATGTATAGATGGAAATTTATTATCTACCCTTTCATTTAAGTGCTTCAAAACAATAGTAACAATCTCTTTTTCCTTTGAAAGAAAACCCTCCTCTCTTACCCTTAATGATGTTTGTAATTCATCAATTTTTTGTATGAGCTGCTTCTTCGTTGGATCAATAGAGCACTCTGTTTCTTCATCAATTTGTTCTAGAGTAGGGGTGAGAGCAGGATTCTGAATGGAAGACCCTAGTGTGGAAACATTTGGAGAAGCAAGAGGCATTGACCCTACTGTGGGAGGGAATGTTCTGGTTCCTGGAGTATTGGATGTTTCCCCAATCTATCTATACCTGAACCTTTCCAATTTAGTTTGTAACTCAACATTCCTCTGTTGCATTTTACTATATTCTTCAATCAAAATGTTATACTTCTCCATTAGGCTCTTTCTTTCAGCCTCCTCCCTTTCAGCAGTCTTTTGGGACAACTTGGTCACATTCACAGTTAAACTAGTGGCCTCGGTGGTTGAAGTCTCTAAAGCTCTCTCTATTATTAATCCTCCTTTGAAATTTGGATTAATATCGGCAATATCTAGTTTTCTCCCTTGTGGAGCCAATGCCCAAATTGCCAAGGTCTCATATTCTTCACTGAAGGTAGAATTTTGCATTGCTGCCTTAACTTCTTTCTCAGAATCTTGAAAAGGATTGTAGGAATTCATAATAACATTAAAAGCTACTGCATTTGTAATGTCCCACTCAGTAAAAATCAATACACTAGCCTAACTCACTAATTGTCTTCCTTCCTCAGGAGTGATGTTCTTGAACTCTTCCATTAGTTCAACTTTTACTTCTTCATCATTCTCCTGGTCTGACCTGTTAGGCCTTAGTTCCCTTCTCTCCCTACATTTATTTTGATACTCTTCAAATCTCATTCTCCATGCCAATTTAAAAAATATAGGAGTTCTTACAAATGCATTGTCATCTAAGAACTCCTTGCATGCTTCCATTCTTACATCTTTTACACTTTTACCTTTGATATCCAAATCAGATAAAACCAATTCAGTTGACCTAGGAGGGGAAGGAATACTAGCCTGCATGTCTTGATCAATAAAAATAATTTCATCTGTCAAATCCTCATGTGGATGATCAGTTCTTTGCCTCTTAAGGCTTGGCTCAGATAGTGGTGATGGGGAACTGTCCTCTAGTGAAGATTTTAAATCAATGATCTGGACTGCCCCAGGTACCTTGAACTTTGGACTTGGTCATGGAGGCACCTTCATTATTTGCTTCCCCATTATATATACTTCTTCCTCATCACTGCTACCATCATTTTTTCTTCTATAGATGGGCCACTTTTCTATAGGTTGGCATACTGGCCCTGTTTCAATTAGCCTAGCACTTTATTCTTGCATACCCAGACTTAGCCTTAAATTCATCTTTTTGGTTCTCAAGGTGTCCATAATTTCCTTGAAGTTCTTCATTAGAAAATCAATTTTCTTATGGTATGGATTGAACTCCAACAATGGATCATACTTCGGATCCATTTCATGAACATGTAGTAGCTTGCTATAAGCTATCCATTTCTCCTTGTTCAACTCCTTCTTATTTAGATCAAATTCATTTCTGATTAGATCCTTAGGGAAGTTGAACTCATGTGCAAATTTTCCACCTTTTATTCTTTGTCTGAAAAGAGCAAAGAAACCTTCAGGATCATGTTGTCGTCTTGGACCAAATCTTAAATGGTAATCAACAAAGAATTTATCAAAATGCATCCAGCCTCCCTTTGAAAATGTAAAGTCAGACACCACTGTATAATCAGGGAAGAATGTTCCCTTTCCCCTTCCAGTAAGGTTGTCTTCATGAATACAAGCCATCTTCCACATAACTTTTGCAAACCCTATTCTTGGTGGCACATTGTATGGCAGTATGTGAGGGGCTCCTTGGAATCCATATACTCTCAAGACAGTGCTGACTGGGTATGGGATAATGTCACCCCAGTTATGTAAAACCTTCAATTCTAGCTTCCTCCCCTTTGGCTTGAGGAAATCATGTACTTCCTCAGGGAACCTAGATACATTCACCATCAATCTAGCCCTTAATCTAGAAGCAAAACAATTATCATATTGCACATAACTAGTGTTTTCTTTATTACAGGATAAATTTGTAGCCCATATATGTACTGGCAATCTTTCTCCATCAATTGATTGCCTTAATTTCATCTTCTTAGAAAAGAAATCAGCATTTCTAAATAAAAAACATATGCATCAACATAGAATATCAAAAGAATTGAGTACCAGTATCATTTTTCTGAAGCTTCGACAGCCCTTTATGTATTATCTCGGCCAAGAAAGAAGCAAAGGAATATTGCACAGAAAATTTAGGGTGTTGTATTTGCACCCCCATGAACATGTACACAATAGGAATTACCGCACCAGGACTGAAACCCAAAATATGACATAATGAATAGAAAGTAGCCAGGAAGGGGTTTGCAAAACAATTCAATCTAAAAGGTTCTTGGTCACTAGGGCTGATATGAAATTGTGAACCTCCTGCCCTAACCAGATGAGGTGGAAGCAACTTAGCCCTAAAAAGAGATTTCAGCTTTGCATACTCCTACTTCATTTTTTCAAGATCGATAGGAACCAAGTCTTCACTTGGCTCACTCAAATCAAAAATCTGTTGGATATCATCTCTGCTAATTTCTAATAGCACCCCTCCATCATTATCCCTAATTACCCGTGTGATGGGGTCATACCTCGTGGCCACTTCCCTAAGTAAATGCACATCAGGGAACACATTTGGTACAACTAGCTTTCCCATGTCATACATCTATCCATTTGAAAAAGGGTGAGGAAAATTCCTCTTTCCATACCATAATCTAAATATTTATAAGTCGGTAAGTGGAACCGTAACATCGGCAATGTTGGAACAATTATACACTAACCCTTCCCCTAGGATTTCCCCTTGCATCAACACTACACCTTTCCTTCTATCATTCGTTGATAACGGAAATTGATCCAAGAAATCATCGTACAAGTTTATTTTCAAATATTCAATGTGGCCAGAGTACTACTTGGGTGGCGCCATCTTGGAAAAACTAGGGCTTCGTTACAATGTTACACTTCAAGCGGCTATGACTAAGCAGAGATAGGAAATTACAAAGAAAAATACTGCAATTCCTCACAATTTATGATTAAACTATAACCCTAACAAAAGATTTCAATGAGCTTAATGACAAGCATAGCGAACCCCCCTTCCCAAATTTTGGTGCAAAATGACTGGGAAGCAGAGAAAATAAACTTATGACACTTTTCACACAAACTCAAAATTCTGGCTGCAGCTGCTCACAATTTCACCTTCGGCTTTGAAATTTTTTTCATGAAATAATTGGATGCCTTGTGATACAAATAAAACAAGTAAATTGATTTTATGTCAATCAAATCTTAGCAGTAGATGTCTCATCCACCATTAAAGCTCATTCGTCGGCTGCATGAACGACTCCAACCATATTTGATATAGATTTAAATTTGAGTTGTTGATCCTCCAGTTTGATCAAATCATCGACGACCATCTTTAAAACAAGCTGACAAAATCACCAGCACAACAATAAGGGGCCCACCATGCCATACGCTGGAAAGGAAAACCACGTGGTGGTTGCCTGTGATATCACAATCCTTTGATTCACCATCGCAGGATGGAGAGCAACCGTTGATCCTTCTCATCAAAGAGCCTACTCCTTCAAAATGGTCGTCGTCCTTTCCGTTAACTGTCGAGTAGCTTTTCCCTCAAAATTATAACATCCTCGTTGAAATAAAACATGTGCATCTCACAAGTACTTTAGTAATCTGCCCCTTAATACATTTAAAACCAACTAATGCTTACTTCACTCCTTAGGCCTCATTAGGTGAGACACTTGGCAGTCGCCCGTGATATCGTAATCCCATAATTTCTTATCATGGGATGGCTGGCGCCGTTGATCTTGAAAAGACAACACATCAATGGTCGCGTAGACTTCATCCTTTAGAAAAGGCACGTGGCGCCCGCCCGTGATATTGCGATCCTTCGATTCACCATCGCGGGATAGCATGCACCATTGATATCCACAAAAAATAGATCAACGACAGTGCTAATTCAACCCTCTGCAAAATAAAAAAAATTATTAAAAGGGCAAGGGGACACCACTAGGCAGACGGAAAACAATCAACATAAGTTGTTTTAAAATGAAAAAGCACAAGGCTAGCCTAGACTTAGGGAAAATAAAAACCTATGGAGGCCACAAAATTTAAAGACTAAAAGGGCCAATGTCTAGACAAAACGATGAGGCACAAGATGTTTTAAAACCCCTCTAAAAAGGTAACAGCGAAAAAGAACCCAACCAAGGCATACCACAAAAATAGGATTTAAGATGAAGACAAGGCTAAAATTCCAACCCTTAGAAAATTTCCAACACCATGAAAAACCAACGACATAAGGGAAGTCATGGGTGACTAACAAGGAGCAAAAAATTTAAAACTCCATCAGGACAAAGTGTCGATGATTAGTTGTCTCTAATAAAATATCCTAAAACTATTCCTAACATTTTCTAATAGATGTTTCCACTTTCCTAGATAAGTGTATGATGGTCAAGAAACCATGATAGGTTCTCTGCATGTCATAAATTATCCCAAACCAATCTTGCACACATCTAGGAACATGTTTTTAACTCCTTAAAATTATCTTGTATCCCTCAAAGGAATTGGAGAAGTAGTTTTCTAAACTAGATTATAAATTACATCTCTAATAATCCATTTAGGACCTTTGAATTTTCCATTCTCCTGGTTCTTTTGTTCTTTTTCCCACATTAGCATTTGATGATATTCTTCTTTATTTATTATTTCCCTAAGTTACACCTCTTTGACCATGATAGTAATCAACACTCTCTATCACCCCTTTTCAACAATCATCTTGTAAGATTCCTCTTGTCCTCTGCAACTTGCACCTTCACATCAAAGAAACATTAGGGAGTGGAAACCCGCCAACAAAAAGGTAAGTTTTGGGAACCTCATCAGAATTTGACAGAGGTTTTGAAAGCACTAGAAATTTCCAATGACTTCTTTATTATTTCTTTTCTATTTTTTGGCACTTTCTAAGTTCTTCTTTGTCTTTTCTTTCCAAGACACTTCTTTCTTCTAAATTATTCTTGCATTTCTTCCACATTTTTTTGTCGGGGCTTGAGAAGGAGCTAGGAACCTATTAGATGTTCCATACATTTTGAGAACATGTGAGCCTTTCGATAAATTCTTTTCTCTTTCATTTCTCTTAGAGAAAATCATGAACTAGGAACCTTCAGAGGTTCCTTATGACTACAAATGCTCTAAAAAAGCATAAAAATTTTCTTTATATTCTAGGAACTTTTGACAATTAGGATAACTTAGATTTTTTTTTGCGATTTTGAAAAAAAACACAAAATTTGAACAAGAGATGAAATGACCTCAAGATAAAGAAATTAGTAAAGAAAAAAATTTCTCTAATCAAGGATTAGGATAACAAGCCTTGAGAATATAATAAGTCAATGATTACCTATATGCTTTAACCCTTGACCCTTGTTTGACCCTTTGATATTTTTGTGGCATCTTGGTTTCATAATTTTTCCTCATTGCTTTATGTTATCTTTGAGTATTGATTGGACTTTAAATTGATTGATGTATGAGACAAACTAAATCACTAGGATCCTCCTCCTCCACCCATTGCTACTGCTCTCATTGTTATTTTTATACTCGAAAGACTATTGTCCCATATGAACTTTAAGAACATGACTATTTTCACCCACCTTTTTTAATGAATATGCGTAATATAATCTTATAAATGATAATATAAACAGTTCTTTATAAAACAAATACAGTTAAAATACAATACAGAGGCCAAGATCTATCAATTTAAGCAAAGTGGGAACACATACCATTATTCCCAGCCATGCACATACCATTGCGGGGCTGAAGAGAATAAGTCAAAAGGTCGACGCAACCTCCAGTCTGAATGCATTGATAAGAACTAAGAAAATGTCTTGGTATTATATATGATGGCACTACCCTTACTTTCAAAAGCAGAAGATAGCCAAATTATGGTTGTGGTGACATAATTCAGATGGGTCATGATTGAATTACTGATTATTGCATGTCTATAAAACTGACACCACAGTAAAGGAAAAATTCAGAGATATGGTAGAGATTTGTTCTGTACAGTTAAGAATAAGTGGGCACCAGTGAGGCACCAATTTTTTTCCGTTCATTAAGCACTTTGACTCTGTAATATGTTGCGGGTGGCGCCTAAAGCTGGTCTGTGGTAGGCTATTCCATACGAAACTTCAATCGTTGCTTCTCCACATGTCACCATTTACCATTTCAACTTAAACCAGAAGAAGCGTTCCTTTCAAGTTTCTGTCATTTTCTTTGAAAAAGCAAACTTTGAGTGCGAAGTCGTCTCTGTGAGTCGGTTAATTTAAAGACAAGATACATAATAGTGAATACCACGGATCTGTTACTTTAGCCACCCTAGTCATTCCCCACTAAAAGAAACATATTAATTTAAAAGAACCCAAAGAGGATTATCTCCAATTCATTCACTTTTTAGAATTTCATTGCTAGTGATAGATCCCTAAGACTTTAAATATTTTATAGTTTATGGGTTTTTAATTTTTAATTTTTAAATTTAGACTTTATTTTTATTAGTTTTTTTAATTGAGACAAGTTATTATATTTATAAAAAATATGTTCTAGAGCATAGAGTTTATTTAGGGTTGTATTTAATGCAAATATTCTTAAATAACATTTATAAGACTTTGTACATGTTCATCATCTATAAGCTCTCTAAAGATTTAACAAAGTTTGTTTCACTAAATTACATAGGTATGGCAAGATTTGAAACTATTATAATCTTATAATGAAGAAAACTAGAGATATTTTTAATTTGAAAAAATACTCTTTTATTATTGAAGATCAATGCTTATGCATTAAGAAATAGAGTCAAACTATTTGAAAGATGGAAAGATGTCTTGAAAATTTACACATTAGAACTAACCATGACACATTTATCAAATCAAATACCCAAGATATACATTACATACTTAAACATACTTCAAGAATATAATGTATCCTTTGCAATAGGTAGTGGGTTGTCTCTATTGCCTCCCACTTTTTAGTAGCCTTTATTTTCTTCACTAGAGTGATAAATCATTATTTGTTCAAGGTGGTGGGCCCTGTTAGTAGTTTGTAGAAAATAGTGGTTGAAGTGTTAGGTTTCATTTGTCTAATGCATGCACAATGGTTGCTTGTGCTCTCATGATCTATGTTGACCTTATGTTATAGTGGAAACCCAAATTATTATTTTTTTGATACATCCCATCCTATTCTATTAAATTATTCCTTCATATGATTATTCCAGCATAAAATTAAAATGTTTATTAAGATTTTCAATCTTACAAACACTTTGCATGATATTTTAAAAATCAAAATAAAGCTCAGTCAACATATGGATGAAAAATAAGCAAAGTTGGACATTTTCGCCAATAATCAAAGTAACATGGATAGATCCATTATTGAACTTACTAAAAAAATTGAGCTCTTCTCTACAGTCAATATTATAGAAACAATTTATTTATTGAGTGACCTATCTCATCCTAGGTTTAGCAATAAAGAACACTTTTGATTGTATAGGTCCAAGTAGAATGTAAATATCTTCTACCAGTTCTTAAGATGAATGAAAGCTTGATCCTTAGGGAGCCTTGTGTTGTAGGACAACTTAATGATTTTCTTTCCAAAGGACAATCATTATCAAATTATTACAATGAATGGATTTTCAAATGATTGAAGACTAGTATTGATTTGTTAGACGACATAGTGAGAGAGCACTTCTTAAACTTGGGTCATTTCTAAAGGATACAAAGATTTGTTATGATGCACTATCTAGGTTTTCTTTCATATTCCAAAATGGAAGGATGTCTTTGTTAACTTTCGCATTGAAATTGATTGTACAAGTAACTAGAAATCCCTTAGCAATTTCCGATGGAAGTCTCTCTAAGATATTCTTTTCTTAATTATGATGTTATGGGGTATTTGAATTTTTTCTGGGATACCAATTTTTATAGTCCATAGGAAGAGGTTACTTTTTCTTAGGCCATATGAAAGAAAGCTAGTGACATGAGATGAATTTTTTGAACATAAAGGTTGCAGGGGCCACAATCAAAGGTCTAGAGACCACCTCTTCACTCAACTCAACAATGTCTTCTTAAAGAGGGTGATTGCAATAGTTATATTAAAATGGAGCAAAAAATTACAATTGTAGAGAAGGTTTGTTTAAATTCATGAGAAGGATTTAAAAATCTATGCACATTCATTTGTATCCAGTTGATTTTTTTTAACATGAAGCACTATGATGGTTTAGAAAAAAATTTCAGATTTTATGTAATGTCTACCTTGAAGATCTTTTGGTACTTAGCCTTTTTTTTTTTATAATTCAGACGTAAAAACTACTCTCCTATTTCAATTATAAATTTATTTTTTTAATAATCTATATAGTGTTTTCCCTCTAACTTTTTAAGAGATTTTTTAATTAACTTGTAGTATAAATAATTGTTGATTTATAATAAGAAAATTGACTTATTGATTATATTATTCTATATTATATATATATATATATATATTAATATTACTATTTTCTTTTCAATAATGTGAAACCCAAAACTTATTCATTAAAATCAAAGAAATTCTATCCATAAAGATATATTTTTCTTTCTTAATAAATAATTTACAACAAAGTGAAAACATATAAAGAAACCTAATGAGTCAAAATGTCCATGCTATCTTGACTGTAAATGTAGGATAAGAACTAGGAATAATGTTTTAATGTTATATCTTATATATGATGGCACTGCCCTTACTTTGAGAAACAAAAGATAGCTAAGTTAGTTTCTTACCTGTAAAACTGTATACTTGGGGTGACATAATTCGGATGGTTCATGATCGAATTACTGGTTAATGTATGTATAAAACTGACAGCAAAGTAGGGCAAAAAATCTGAGATAAGGTGCACATTTGTTCTGCACAGTTAAGAATATACGGGTACCATTGAGGCACTAATTGTTTTCCATTCAATATGCAATTTGACTTTGTAATATGTTGTGACTGGTGGCTAAAATTGGCCTGTGGTAACCCATTCCATATGAAATCTCCACATCACCATTTTACTATTTCAATTCAATCGAGAAGAAGTGTTCCTTTCAAGTTTCTATCACTTTAATTGCAAAAGCACATTTATGTGTATCGGTTATTTTTTTTAGACAATGTATATAGTAGTATTGGTTACTTTAGCCATTTTAGTAATTCATCAATAAAAAAATTTAAAAATCAATTTTCAAAAAAAAAAAGCATTAGGGGAAAGGTCTCAGTTGTCGTCCATGTTTCAATAACAGTTCATTGATACATGTTAATTAAAAGTCCACTATTTTTTTTAAATGTACCAATAGTTGTCCACATTATACCTAGTAGCTACAAAAAAGTACGTAATTGGAGGAGTTGTGTAATTTTATTGGTACCAATAGTGAACAATTACTGGAATGTATCTATGCATATGTATTGGATCAATTGTACAAATTTTGTGGTGGTCAAAGTGAATGGTTATTGGGGCACTAGAGAATATGTATTAGATGTCAACATGAAATGACCACTATTTGACCTTTGTGTACATAACGAATCCTTTTGTGTTCATCATAACTATCCAAAAGCCAAAACAATAGCTCTAAGCTCTTAAGTCGCATACAAAAAAACTAAAAAAAATAATCAAAATCCGACATACCATTTAGGAGCTTAGGATGCATGAAGTTAGCTATAACGACTACTGATACCCTTCCCCTATCTTCACTTTAGTCACTTTTTAAAATGCCATTCCTTTTGAGATCTATATCTCTACTTTAACAACACATTCATTTCCTTCCTAAGTTTTATTAGTCTCAAACTGGGAGTTATTTATTTATTTGTTGTGTATTCTTATGATTTTTTTATTAAGATAGATTATTATATTTGTCATGTATTGTGTTTGTTAAATATGTTTCTTAGAATTAAATATTAAGATATATCTTTAGTTTTTTATATGTTTTTCTTATTATGATTTTCTAAAAGATTTTATATATATATATATATATTTCTTCAAAGACTTACCTTGTTCTTTCAAGTCTTTCATTGCTTATGAAGAGTAGAGATACCTTACTCTCTTCTTGTGAGAGATATTTGTCCCTTATTGGCAACATTTCAGATGTACATCATCATGAGATCTCATACTAGATTGATTACTTCCTAAATTCCAACTCTCTAACCTCAATAAGAATAAAACCCTCAGCCAAATGTTAAGTTTATATTGTAGATGTATGTGGCATCATAAACTTAGTGAACCCATGGCCTCTTGTCCACTACACACTATTGTGTGGCATTGAATATTAGGAATGTTATCCAAGACCTATAAGAATTGCCCTTGGATCATGATTTATTTTTCTACATTATTCATGCTTTGTCCAAGATAGATAAATATCTTTTACTTTAATTTTAGTGCCTTATTAGGCATATTGCACTCAATTTCATGACCCTTCAAACCATGCATATTCTACTTACTACACACAATCTCTTTAAAGACCACACTACACAACTTCAATTATCACATAACTATATTATCAATAATGTGATTGCGCAAGAGAAAAAAGTTCATACACATATGGCTCATAATCAATTAGCTTTTATGAATACAAAAAAAAATCATAATAAACTTATTAATGCATATGTCAAGTGCATAAGCTTTGCATAGATGATCATAAATAAATAAGTCTCCAAATTGATAATTTTACATTTATTCTCATACTTCTATCTTGTGCCAAAATGGGACCCCTTGAGTAGAGTATAGACATTCATTGAAGCCTAAAAGATGTAGAGGATTTTTGTTAGATATTGTAGTTGCAACTACCCTAATATACACATATATAATGTAAATGACAACAACTCATTTTGTTGTTCAAATAGACTTAACACACAAATTCACAAATTTAACTAGAAATACTTTATCCAAAGGTTGCAATGAACAACTTTCCTTTATTCAAATTCATAAATTACAAACTTCCACAACTTCGCAATCAAGTGATAAATTGATTTGACAATTTCATTTGTCAATCAATTCTCCATTAAAAAAAACATAGTAACTATTTTCAATACCGACAAATGCAATTTATAATCACATTGAAGTTTTAAATATCAAGGAACAATTCAAATGATTTTATTGATTTCATAGTGAACATGCCAATATTTAGAATCCATAATTGAACACACTTTCCAATTTCCAATGCTTTATCTTTTCTTCTATGAACTCTTGTCTTCGCTCAAACTGCATTCACATATTTCTCCACCTCATATTCTTTTCCATGCCTATTATTTGCATTAATTTTAAATATTTTCTTTCTCATCAACACCCCTATATTCTCTAATCTATTCAACCTCTCTCCTCATTACACTCATATCATGCTGACCATGACCCCTTGGGATTCCTATCCTCTTTACTCTGTTCATCGTATTGATTATTTTTTTCCCTCTATGGTGCGGCTTGCCCTTTCTCATTCCACCCACGTGGCCCTTCAATTATTTATTTTATTTTGGATAAATATTTCTTATATGGTGTGAAAATCTTCAAGTTTTTATTTATCACCATAACAAATTATTGTTTCGCTTGTCTTTTTAAATTAGATTTGTTTATCTATGTCATGATCAAAATTGAACAAATAAAATTAAATCCATCAAAATTTGCAATATAAATGTCTATTCAAGGTTAAAATCAATGTGCAATATTTTGACAATCAATGTCAGCAATGTCAACCAATCTTCATTAAAATTGACCGCCAAAACAGAAAATGCACAACAGTCATAAAATAAAATGGAAATATATATATTTTTTATTGATACTAATTGCATATGCACCCAAATGCTTCTGCATCAGACATGCTAGGTAAGCATTTTGTGAGCATAGGCTCACAAAAGTGGAGTTGAATGGTAGAACCATCCTTTAAGATTACAAGCAATCTGCAATGAACTCCATTGCTATGGTAGGTGCACAAAAAAAATATTTTTCCTTCTCTTTCAACATCTTTTCAAACAACTATCATCCTCCTCTCGCAAATATTCTCTACACTCTTCTTCTCTCTCATGGAATCATTTCCACCATGAACCATCCTCCTCCTCCAAATATTCTCTACCTTCCTCTCCTTCTTTGTGGGATTTGACCCCCCACAAATCAACCACCTCCACCAAGTTTCCCTTACACTATCCTCTACAACTTCCACATACAAATATGCAACATCTGCATACCAATCTGCAACTATATGATCTATATTTTTATATACTTGCACTAGCTCCTTATTCAAATTAACAACATGTAATTTCATATCAACTTCCTCATCACTAGAAATTTAAAAAGATTAAAATTTACCTCTTCCTTTGTTGTTGCATTTTTTTCTCATTATCATCTATTGCAATTGTAGTGCAAAAAATGTATACATTAACAATTTCATATTATGTTTTTCCTCTCCCTTATTTATTTGACTTAATTAAGCTTCTAATTTTCCAAATTATGCATTCCAAAGCCTAATTTTTACCATTTTCTGAAAGATTGCAAGCATTAAATAAATGAAACCAATTATTAGTTTTCTCCCAATCAAGTGTGTCCTAGAAATTTTTGCTAGGTCCCACTCAAATTCAAATATGTTGTTGGCGACATTTTAACATTCTAAAATTCAAATATGAAGAGTTAGCTTTTAGAATCTAATTTTTGGGAAATTAGATAAACAGGTCTATAAATACCTAGTTATTTTACCATTTGAAATCTAGGATCTAAGAAGCAACATTATGAGAGACACAATTGAGCAAATACTATTGTCTAGAGCATTCAAGAACAACATTTGAAAGCATTATTATAGAAATTTAAGATACAACATCATGTCAAAGTTTGTGTGTTCATGTTGTCATTGTTTTGTGAAGGCTAACATCTTTTTGTAGGTATCCAAAGAACTTGAAAGTATTCAAACAAAAAAGATCCAGACTCTCGAAGGGATGTGAATGACTTCAGTCCTTCAAGGTAGCTATTGAAGGATGGTGAGTTGCATAGAGCATTGCGATTTCATTTTTCCTTCCTTTCCATTATCATTTATCATTGAAATTTTTCCATTGTGGAAGTGGGAACACTTACATGAGTTTGACTGAGGTAAGCCCCTATATGGCACAAAATTTTGTCCCTCTTTGAATGTGTAGGTTGTAGGTTTGGAAAGGATCAAAGGAATATTGAAGGAAAATTGTCAATTGTTGCATTTGTTGTCACCAAACTTGTCAAGACATGGAAACTCACTTACACAATTTATTTGATGACATTTTGACAAGTTTACAATAGGGAATCAGGAGCTCAAATCCAACACTAGAGGACTACAAAAGTAGGTTCAAGACCACCTATCAAAGACCCATTTTCCCTTGGGTGACTGAGTTCCTCTACACATGTTGAATCCATCTTTTGGTGATAGGTACATATCAGTCTATACTTTCTAAATCCACTTACAAATTAATGTTTTTGATTAGATAAGCAGGGAAGGGCCCTAACCCTTACAAAAAGGAAAAAATAGAGCCAAACAGCTTAGCAAAACAAACTAGCCCAACACAACCAAACAAAGAAACAACAATCAACACAAGACCATTCAGAAACAAAAAACTACAAGAAATTGTTCAAGTAACAATGCTTCAACCAGGAAAAGCCACAGAGGGCGAGTTAAATGAAATGGTAACCTTCTTAGAAGAATGCTTCTTCTTTCTATGCACCATTGTCCAAGGAGAATTAGAAACAGAAATTGAGAAGTTTTGATCAAAGGGAGAAGACTCCTCTCTAGAGTAGCAGACAAGAGGTACAACTGATACTTTAGGTGAAGCATCTAAAAAAAAATCACTTTCCAAAATAGGGAAGCTGGAGAAGCATTATTAACAACATTATAATCAACCATAACCAGAGAATTCCCCATATTATCCACAAGAGGAGCAACTTCCACCATAACCAAATCATGTGACACAGAAAGAACCATAGAAGGAGAGTTTGCAAAGGCAATAGGAGCATTGTTGATATTATTTTTCCTCATAGAAGAAGAAGGAGGCTTTGAGTCTTCATCAGAAGAAGCATAATCAACAATAGGATTTTCCGTTAAATGCTCACGAAGTGAGTTCTTCCACCAAGTAGAAGAGGAAGCAGTACGAAAGCCATGAGAACAATCACAGGCCACATGACCAACAACAAAACAAATTCTGTAGCGAAATGGAAGACCCTCGTAATCCACCATCTGAGACCATGACTAATCATTAACCTACAAAACCACTTCACCAGGAAGAGTCTTCAAAAGATCAACCTCCACCAAGATCCTAGCAAAGGAGGTATGGGTAAAATTATTAGAAGCCATATCAACTTTCAAGAAATGGCCTATGGCATTACCAATGACCTCAAAGGCAGAGGAGCACTAGAACTATAAGGGAAGATAAGGAAATCTTACCCAAACATGCATAACATATTTAAGGGTTCATTCAAGGGATTAAAAGAATAAACCCAAGGTTTAATGGAGAGGGCGTGAGAATCCCAAACCCACAAGCCATAGTCAAGAATAGTCTGTCTATGTTTAGGAGGGTTGCAACCCACAACAAAAATCCACCTTGCAAAAGGATAAATCTCCATCGAGCCATCAACCAAAGGAGACCAATGGTTGGTGATCCAAAGATGCAAATCAAGGAGAGATGGCCACAATCAGAAAAATCTACAAATAAGAGCATTTTTAGAGTAAAAAGAAATATTTTCCTCAACTTCCTTACCAAGAGAGACAATAGGAGCACAATATGCACACCTCAAAGGAATAAAGCCCTCCCTAGGCCTCTTGGACTTCACAGCTTCAACAAAAGAAGGATGAGCACGACCACCCACCTCACCAGTAGAGAGAGCCACTCCCACAGTTGTAACCATTTTAGGGGAACTGGAAGCCCCATTGACCACAACTACCCTAGAGCCATAGATAGCCTCACCAACTAAAGGAGTAGTAGACGAAGGACCGTCCATAGAAACCCCAACCACAACCACCAATGAAGAACTAAGATCCACAATTAGGTTACATATGGGTGACTACATCACCAGGCAGGAGAAATCCTACAAAGAAGCATTTGAATTTTGGGTAGAGCAGGAGGTGCCCAAAACGATGTTGTTCAAATCATGGACTGGGTGAGAGAATGCCATTGGGAGAATTATACTTACAAATTAATGTTTCTATCTATTTTTCTTCAAGATTTTTTAATTTATCATATTAGATCATATAGTCTAATTAGGGTAATACTCCAAATCATTTCCAATTCATTCTTAAGACTCAAAAGTATTAGATCCATGTCTAATTGACTCACTTTGGAGGTTGAAATTTAATCTATGCACCTTGTTGATTTTCATCCCAATGAAATCCTAGAAATGATGGAATTAACCCTAGGTTTTGGAAATTAAATTTAAGGTGTCCACATTTTTTATATTTCATTTTTGTGAACCTGACATTTGACATCATAACTTTTTGATTTGGTAGTCTTTCAAACACTAGATCGAGGTTTTGCATCTTTCATTTAGGGTTTCATATTTTCAACATAAAAAGTCATAAAAAAATACAAAAATATTGCATTCATATTGGATCATAGGTTCCATTACAGTGTGTTTAGTCATTTACATCAAATTTTTATTTCAAAATTGCATAAAAAATGTATAGTTTTATTCCAAAATTGTTGAATACATTTTTATTTCCTTTACATTGAAAAATTCTGAAATAAAATCATTGTCAAACCTTTTGTAGATAGAAACAATAACCTTCAACAAAAAAATAAACATAATTTAGCTTTTCAATTTTTAGAACCCTGAACAAGGACCTAGATGCCCTTGGGCAACCCTGTCCTTATACAGGTGCATCAACAAAAATTTTCATAGTTTTTTATCTGTGTCTGCTCAGTTTGACTGTACATGAAGATCTCTTTGAGTTTCATAATTGAATGTTCTAAATAATTATATCATTTAGTTCATTTGGTGAAAGTGCACTGTTTAGGGTTAAAATTTGCATTCAAAAATCAACATTTTCAGGCCTTTTCATCTTACAATTAGCCAATTGTTACATTTCAGATCTAAAATTTGCATTCAACTTTGTTTAAACATTTTCAACATTGATACATATTTGTATTGTGCTTTAAATTGGAGTACATTAAGAAAACTATAGAAATTTGCTTACTATTACAACTATCTACAAGTAGAATCAGAATCCTTAAGTAGCGTATTCTACAATCCAACTTCAAAATTTTAGAACCCTTGACAAGGACTCAGACACCCTTGGGTGACCTTTTCCTTCTTTTCTTGGCCATTTTTTTTTAGAAGGTCTCTATTATTGTGGTTCCTATTTGCTTTTTCTTTCTACTTTCTATTTTTGAGTTTTTTTTGTACTTATTTAAAAGTTTGGTGTTCATCTTGGGTGCACTTTTAATGTTGTGAGACTTGCACGATTTTCACAACTTGGTGTCCTATTGCCAATACTTTAGTGAGACATAGTTTGAGAATCATGGAATCTCGCATTGTTGGTACATCCACTATGGATCTTGAGTTCTCCAACCCTTTCACGACAAGTGTTGTCAATACTCAACCCATTTTGGACTCCATCCCTAATGCCATAATTCTTATGACCTTACCATCAACCAATGTCACTAATGTTGAAACTATGGTGGTCCATGTCCCTAAAGAGAAACTGAAACAATTAGACAAAGCCTTAGAAAAATTTCAAGACTATGTGAGCATGAAATATATCACTAGTGTAGTGGTCCCTATTATAGATAGCATGAGGAAATTTCTTGATGATGCTCAAGAAAATAGGTAATGCATAGTCTAGCCTACATCATAGACAATCATGTACCTATAATGGCTAGTTGTGCTCCAGATTTGAGGTACACTTAATGTCAAGGAGGAATTCAAGTTTCTCTCCCTACAACTATAGCCTCTATTTCCACATATACAAATCCAAATGTTGCCACAATGATGCAACCAAGAAATAGTATAGCTCAAGCTCTGGGTATTTTCACTGGGAATCCTTATAGTTTTGTTAACTCAAAAATCATATCTCCAAACACATCACCCCTCACAAAATTTCAATATAATAGTACACCTAACACATAAACACTTCCACAGTATTCACCTAATTCCCAAAATATGACAAGCAATGATTTTGTCATAAATCAACTCTTGCAAAATGTGACATCCCTTTAAAAAAAGATATCAACATTAAACCAAACTCAAAATGGACAACCATCACAATATGTCAAAAGAAACACATTGTCCCTAGAGACATTGAAAGAAAAAATTCCACAAAACATAGAGATACCCCGCTTTGAGAAATACAACGGTAAAGGAGACCTAGTAACCATATATATGCATACACAACCTTATGTAGTGACTTTGTTTTTGAAAATAAGCTCTTGGCTAAACTTTTTCCTAGATCATTGAAGGACATGGCCTTGGAGTGGTTTTTTTCATTACCAAATAAAGCTTGTTGATACTTTCCTCAATCATTTTGAAGTGCACATTGGTCCCAAGATCAATAAAATTGATTTAATGTGATGCAAACAAAGACAAGGTGAAAAAGTTATAGATTTATAAGTCGTTATCAATTGATATTATCACAAGTCAATCTAACTCTTCTTAATACAAAAATCCAAAGAATGTTCATTGATAACTTGCAAACTGGCATAAGGGAAAAAGTATTATTAATGAATATTTCATCCTGTATAATTTTGTGTATGACGCTTTGTGATTATTAGAATTTGATTAATAAGTATGAATAAGCATCTTCATAAAAATATAATGAGAAATTCAATTCCACACATCAAAATAATTCAACAATTTAAGAAGCAAAACAATAAATTTTTAAAGATAAATCCATCCCAAACAAACCATATAGAACCTCAAGTTGCTACGATAAGCTCTACCCCATACCAATTTTGGCCTAGGGATAAGAAAATTTACCCCATTACCTGATTCACTCCATTTATTTATGTTGCAAATTTTGAGTAAGAACCTAATTTGTTTACCTCCAATAAAACCTATGGAAACAACCAAACCCTTACATCCAAATCACAACCCAAATGCCTTTTTCCAATATCACTAACAAAGTGGACATGAAACAAAATGATGCATGTGTCTTAAACAACAAGTATAGCACCTCATCAATTCCAATCATATCTAGTTGGGAGGTGTTAATGACAAAGAAAATAAGTCAGTTACCTCACCTAACCAAAATTTGCAAATTTTTCCCAACCCAATGCCATATCATTCAGCTAACTTTATGAAAGCTAGTGAAGTCAAGAATGATGTGATGAATGTTGATAAGATTAAGGATATGAATGATGTGATCATAAACGAATGTACAATTAAATGCATGAATTAAGAGTTACAGGTTTTTCAAATGTATGAAGAGCCATGAGGCTTACATAGATGAAGCAAAGATATATTAGATCATCAAACCTAAGTTGATATGTGTGATGTAATTATGATGATTAGATAAAGAGGGTCATACATATAGATTTTCGCAAAGAAATAATTTTTGGTAATAATTTATGAAACTCCCACTTTAAAGATGACAATTACAATAACTGAAACGATCTCAAAGAAGATCTATGAATTTGTATTTTAACTGACATTAGAGGGTACAAAATTTTGATCCCCATTACACTTTTATGTAAGAGTTAGAATCGATCAAAGAAGGATCATTTTGCAATTTTGCTTATTTGTAGAGAAATTTATTTGTTTTTGTGCATATAAATTTTGAGGGTAAGGCTTAGTGTTTATGAACAAGTCTTTGAGCTTTGATAAATAATAGAATACTACTTATCTTTATGGACTCTATATTCTATTGCATTACTTCTTCTTTTTCTAGGAAGAAGCAAAATTGAAGTCTATTTAATCTATCCATTTGTTGATGATAACTCAATCTTTGAGTTGTACTATTGGTGAGATTTATTTTTCAAGTCTAACTTGATGTTTCTAAAATTTTATTCCAATCACATTTGTATCATTTCTATGAACAACTGTTATCTTTCATTTACTATTTTTTTGTTAAAATTATACCCACCTTTTAAATTCAAAAATCCATATATCTTAGGAGGGAGGGTAAGTGCACCAAGATGAGTGCGCGCACGTGGCTAAAAAAGAAAAAAAAATCCCAAAAGCAGCGTTAGTTATAAGCATAAATACGTTTTGGTCTTTTAAAAGCAAAAAGAAGCAAATAATCATTTCTCATTTCCTTTTTGCTATGTTTTAGCTCTGCCCGCGGCCAAAAACCCTGTCATACGTGCTCGCGTTTTTGGAGAGGTCAAAATTCATCAAGAGCAATTGGATTTCTTCACAAATATGGCGCCACGATGACGAAAAGATGCAAGAGGTAAGTATTGTTTGGTATTTGTTTTGAATTTGTTAGTTTTAAATTGATTTTGTTTGTTTTAGTTTAGAAATGAATGTTTTTTTTTTAATTTGTAGGAAATCCTCAACAAGAGGAAGAAAATCCTCAACCAAATCAGCCTCAACCACAAAATCAACCTCCCCCACCATTCTCTCAATACCCTCCTGGCACTCAAGAAAATTTTAGGAGTGAAATTGAAAACAATAGAAAAGAAGTTGAGGATCTTATTAGTAGGTTGAGTGATCAAAATTCTTCAACCACAGAAAGAATACATCTAGCAGATTCATTGAAGGATTTGTTAAAAAATGTGGATGCAATTACCCAACAAATATTTGGATGGCAAAATAGGAGGCAAACATCGAGGGCATATTATGCAGACAAATTATCATATAAACAAGTTAAAGATTTAAAGATTACTAAAAGGCGATTTGTGCTCTCTATTCACTGACCCTAGAACAAATCAAAATCTCACCCTCAATGCAAAGAGGTTTCCTATCCATTAGTGCCACCACCTAGAGATTAGGAACCATTTTTATGACAGATGGTATATGGCCTTTGATTACCCACGTTTGCAATAGCGCAAGTCCCCAATATTTTTCTTAGGAAATTATCTTGTGAGTTTGTATTGAGACAAATCACGAGATTATTTTGATATGAAGGAGTTTCAGGGGAGAGGTGGGGGGTCAGCACAGGATAGGCCTGGTGCACAACCGGATCCTACATGACAGGGGAGATGACCTCTCGCTAGGCCGCCTCGTGAGCAGATTGTGATGCCGGTAGTTGCAAAGGAGAGTGCTGATGTAGAGACTTTGCAGGCGATCACATCCTTGACTCGGAGTGTCATCCACCACACTAGCCCCATTATACAGCGCAATCCAGGGGAGTCTTCAGGTGGTGGCCTTCGAGGCCATGTGTGTCGATCTTGCGGAGCCACTTGTTTGTATGACCCTACCGGCCCTCAGGAGGGTGCTCTTGAATCCCTTATGCTTCCCTCGCAGCGACCACAGTCATTATGCATCTATGGGGATGGAGAGGGCGGCTGACATTCTGCATAATGCATATGGTATTGACAGTCAGGTAAAATTGAACATGTTCATTGAATTTAGTTTATTAAATTTTAATTGTCAAATGCAAGATTAACTAATTTAGTTTTATTATTTTAATAAAATTGTAGGGTCATAGTGTTGACCCTGGGTACACCAGTCAATCTACTTATTTTTGCAGTACACCTATTAGTGGGGTATGTAAAGTTAGTAAACAATTATAAATTTATTACATATGTTAATAGCATTGTTTTACGAATGGTATTTTAATATGTGATTTTGGATGTTGAACAGGGTGTTGTTGGAGGTTTCAAGGAAACACCTCTGAGTGCGAGTAGATTTGATCAAACTTTCACTGAGGTAATATAGAATAAAGAGAACTTAAAGTTAATTAATTCTAAGTTTAATCTAGATTTTTGTATATATAGTCATAAGAGTATATGGGTTCACTAGGTTATTATTTGAAATCTTTTAAGAATGGTCCTACCATGATTGTTTGTCTTAGAATTCCTACACTAGCAAGCTATATATAATAAAAATTTAACATGGAACTGACAAAGGTAGAGCTACATTCTACTCCATCCTATATAATTTTTTGTGATGTCAACGTAACCAAGAATAAGACGATGGATGTCCTACATTCAATGTCAATGTAACAAAAAATAAAATTTCTATCCTCGACCCTATCTATCAGCCAAGACTCCTTGAATATCTCCTAGATGCTTGGAGATGCTTAAGACTAGGTCAAAATGCCCTATATTCTCTGCATTTGTTGCATAGCTCATCAAGTTTCCCTATATGTTCTCTAACTAATTATGATTGCATGGAAAGAAGTTATAAGTACTCATTAAACTCTCAACTATTGGAGCCTCCTCAAACTTTCCCATAGGACATGGAAAATGCTTAGAAATGATTAAATTCCCTAATAGGGTGTGGGAGATCTTTTAGGAAAACATTTGACACTAATTTGATCCATTGAATTCTTCTTCATTCTTATATATTCCTCAAATATACCTTGCAATAACCCTATCATACCTAAATCTACTACATTCATGTCCTTGTTAGCTAGCATGTAGGTGATATAGTATGGTCCATGAATTACATGTCTTCTTTTTTCATTTTTCTATCTGAGTCCTCTTTTTATCTCACTACTATGTCCTCACATAAAAGAAAAGAAAAAACATTACTTCTTTTTCTCATCTAAGGCCCCTAAGGTTTTAAACCCCTTAGATGCAAGGATTCAAAAGCACGTAACCATGTGGGTACAAATGACCTAAATCCCCAAAGATGATGCAGCAGCAATGAAAGAGTTTAGAAAGGTAGAGAGCTACAACTGGCGACTCAAGAGAAACTTCGACTTTCAAAACAAAGCCAATTAGGCTAGGACATGTGGATTAAGGACAACATTTGGTGGAAGAGGAAGAAAGTGAAGCTAGAACTCACGGAGGCCCACCATCTTTACGGATTTTGATGTTATTCAACCATGGCAGAAGAGGCATTATCATGTATCAAAACATTAAGCATGCATTCTTCCGACCAATGGATAAAGGGAGATGATTACTTTTCTTCATTTTTCATTTTGCATAACCATATGGCGGCGTGGGAACCATGAAGACCAAGGATGTCAATTTTATGTGGAGGTATGGATGTGGTCCAAAATTTAGGAGGGAAAAGAAGGTCAATGTATGATCTTGATGAATGATGATAGAAAGAGGGGTTGGTCGGACAAAACCGAGGCACCTAGTCATGAGTAGGGACCTATAGGTTAGATTGGTGAAGCAAAGCACCAAGGAGGTCTTACAAGGAAAGGCCTAGAGCAAGTACATACAAGGAAAGGCTCCTGCCTGCCTGCTCCTCTTCCTCTATTTGAACCTCCTTGAGGTCCTCTACCCCGGTTATATCCACCTCTTGTAGATGTTTCACCTCCATGCTCTATGAGTTTTGACTCTCCTTGGTTTCTTTGGTCATTGCCTCTACCTTGGTAGCCACCATGTTGTCCTCTTTGATATCTTCCTTTGCCTTTGCCCTTAGAAGTCTGATCTTGCTTCCTCTTACTCCTCTCTTCAATCTTTAATGCCAATTGATAACATTGGTGCACTTTTTTGGGGCTTAAGAGAACCATCTTCTCTTGAATGTTCCACTTCAAACCATTGAGATACCTTGCCACCTTGATACTTTCATCCTCTGTGACATTGGACCTCATGCAAAGTCTTTGAAACTCCTCAGTATAAGAACTCATCTCCTGATCTCTTTGCCTCAAACTTTGTCTCCTCTTATGCAATTGAATTTCATAGTCTCAGGTAGGTATGCTTCTTTCACCTTGGCAACCATTCCCTTCCAAGTAGAGATAGGTTGCTTGCTATCCTTCTCCCTCTCTGTCTGAATGAATTTCCACCAAGTTAAGGCATAACCTCTTAGTCTTGATTTATCCACCTTTACCTTTTGTGCTTCAGTGACTCCATCACACTCAAAATGGTTTTCCATTCCCTCTATCCAATCCATAACTAAATCAGCCTCCATCTTTCCACTAAATAGTGGTACTCCTTCAAGTGATTTTCCACTCAAAGCCTTCAATGCTTTCAAGAAGGAATCCTCCTTCAATATAGGGTCGGGTTCAGGGATTCTATCCTCATCTGCAACCTCTTCTTCTTTTGCTATTCGTCCATCAAACCGCATAACATTCAATGCTTGCTCAAGTTGGTCTAACTTCTCTCTCAATACCCTATTGTCTTCCTCTGTTTCTTCAACCCTCTTGGCCAATTCAACATTTGTCACCATGATGCTAGAACCACTAGACTTTGTCTTTGACATACAAGATCAATCCCAAATATTTTGCTTGCTCTGATACTAATTTGATAGGGAGAGGGGTTGGAGGAATTAATCACTGATTCCTGCTCTAGGCCTTTCCTTGTAAGACCTCCTTGGTGCTTTGCTTCACCAATCTAACCTATAGCTCCCTACTCATGACTAGGTGCCCCTGGTTTGTCTGACCAATCCCTCTTCTATCACAAACTCCAACCACCAAGTCCACCTTGGTTCATTGCCACAACTCTTTAATAGCCTTTACACTATACTAAGACCAATCTTCCTCAACACTCCATCCAAAACTTGCGAGGGGTGGTGATAAGTCTTAAAAGGCTTATTTGTCCTCCAAGGTGCTTGAACAGCCTCTCGAGACTTCAACTTCCCCGCCATCTCACCAATCCTTTGGCTAGGTTTGAAGGCTAGTAGCCCTTGAGACCCTAATGGGTCTCCTTCACCTACAAAGTAGGTTAGAACTCACAAATCTCAAAAGGACTTCCCACTCTTTTTCCAAGGTTCTTGGTTCACATGGACAACACTCAAATATTCTTGAGGTCTCAGCCTTCCACTATCCATACAAAGCTCAAACATGAAATGGAGCAAAAACTAGGGTTTTAAGCCTTCCCTTGACAATTAGCAAACTTCCAATTTGTTTACACACCAAATGGACAGATGGAGCCTTCTCCTTCATGTAGTAACAAGGTAACACACCACCCTACCTCCTCCAAGAAGAAAATCCTCAATGGCTCAGCACCCCTGCAATATTTGTGACCCGCACAACAAGTTTTTCCTAGCCAGACCTGCACTGGCTCGCCTAGGGCATCACTTTGCTAGCAACTCCTGCACTCAAAAAAAACCTACCAACTAAAATATGTACAAGCATGGTGTCTAGGCACTATTTCCAAAAGGCTGTATGGTTTGTACAGTGGAAAAGTGCTCTAGCACCCCATTTACTCAACACTGCCTGTTTCAGGCCAGCAAGCACAAAGAAACCAAAATATTTACAAAGAGACAAGAAAACGATTGAAAGAACTATCTAAAGGCTACAAAAAACTTGTATTGGATTTATTCTACATCCTACACACAACACAGAACCAGATTTAATCCATTAGAGCCTTCTTTCAGACCAAAAAATGGAAAATTTCACTCAAAAAACTGTTTTCCTTCAATTTCCAACAAAACAATCCATACAAACATACTTTCAACCTTGCACAAAGGTTGAGGAAACCTTTAAATATGATTTCCCAACAGTTATTTTTCCAATGGGCCCTTCTTGGCCGCTCAAACACAAAAGGAGCATGTTTTTGCAAAAATTGTCAATAATTGCAAAAACCTCCATTCCTAAACTTTGGACTAGAACCTTTTTGTTTCTCACCCATGGTCAACATGACCTTATTAGAAAACATCATTCCAACCACAAAAATGCCTGAAGGCATACATCTAATTCATAAACTCATTCTATACTTCCACATTTTTCCTAGTGTGCTCTCTATTGCTTCCTAGGTGCTCCTGCACCAATGAAATTAAGGAAGAACAACAAGAGAGGAACAGGAAAAATAAAATCAATACATAGTTTCAAGGATTTTTCAAGTGAGTAAGAGAGCTATGGAAGCAACCTCATCTAAAATATTTTGAACTAGAGTTTTATATACCATTTAGAGAGCTTGGTTTTCATGGAGTTCCTTTCAAATCCTCTGCTTTTATTGTTCCTATGGTAAATTTTTTGGTAGAGTTGTTGGAATTACCTTTCTTAGTAATCACTATTAGTGAGATTGAGATTGTTAACCTTGAGAGAGTAGGACTTGGGAAAAAGGGATTTGATATGGCTATTGTTTTCAAATAATTAAAGCGAGATGTACTCCATATGTACGTCATTCCTGAATCTTCACTTGATGGCATCAAGGAATGGATGAACTCCATGGATATAAAGTATTATGAAAGTAGAATGAACTTGAACTGGCAACCAATTTGTAAGACTATTACTGATGATCTAGATAAATTTATTGAAGATGTTGGTTGGGAATTTTTGAATATGGAAGCTAGTGATTTTGATTTTGATAATTCAGAATAGTTTGATCAAGGATATGAACCCTCTAATGTAGAAGAGGAATCATAATTAGATTTCATATAGCCACCATCAAGAGTGTTACAAACCAATCAACAAGATGGAGGGAATTCTTATATAAGGATAATTTTCAATGTTGCAGGTACCAGCTTTAATGCCAACTACAATGGCAACATTGAAATTCCCTAGCAGTATTTATGTTAAGAAAATTTCCTTTAGATGCAAGGATTCAAAGTGCATCAACCATGTGGCTTAATTTATATCATAAGTTGTACCATGATGTTCACTATGCATTCCTCTACTCTTTCAACTGTCAAATGTGCCACTGCCTTGTCATTGATCACCATCATATTCTCCTTTTCATGATTATTTTCTCTATCATCTTTGGTATAAACACTTGACTATTATATTTAACTCAAGTGAGGAATCTTAAAAATCATAATGATAGGCCAAAGAAAGAATATTTAGTCTTTTCATGGTAAAAGGAGACCTCAATTTAATCACTGTCATCCTCAAAAGGTTAATTCCATTGTCAAACATTTATTGCATATCTTAAACTATGACAAGCGTTTAATAAGGGTTTTGAAGAATAGGCCCTTGACAAGTTAGCTCCATCATTTTTTATTGTCGTTGTATCTTTATTTAGCTCTTACTCCATTCCTTGCAATAGTGATACTTGGATTTGTCATACTTAACTAAGTTGGCTACTATCAAAGCGCCTTTTGACTTGATCATCTTTTCTTCTCATGTGGTTTATCATATTTTACGTGTTTTGGCAGCTTTTCACTTAAATTTGTCCTAAAAGGGTCTTTGTTTTCAATGTGATTGTCCCGAGGTTATTGCTTTTTAAAAATTGATAATCCTTATTGTTGGTTACGTTGCATTACACATCATTCAAACTCAAAGCATTGCTAAATTCGATAACTATTTTGTGATTGAATAATTTGTTTTTTAATTTTTAGATGTTGGTGAGAGAAACACCGCCAAACATAACAAGGGCAATGGATATCGGTGTTTCTACTGCAATACAATCCTCGATGGCTCTGATAGGGGAGGTATGAGGCAAATTACTAAATTTCAATTTACATTCGTTGTTATAGATGAACTAGTTCTAGTGAAAAATCAAACCATTATTGATTCGTAGTTTAATTCCTATTCGGATGGTTTATACAGGGCTCGAGCAGCGAGCATTGGTGTGCAAATATTTCCATCGAGGAGAGTGATGCGTCAGGATAGTGTAAGTGAATTAAATTTTGTTAAATATAATGTGTTTTATAATGTAATTTCTATATATTAATGTCTTTACTTCTTATTGTAACAGTTGAAACTTGACCAGGAGCTAAACCCTAGGAGAATGACGGGGAGCCTCCCTCAAGCTTGGTGACAAATTTATCATGTCAGATTAGCCCAAGAAAGGGAAAGAAAATTGTATTTGAACCAAAGTATGGAGAGAAATGAATTTTGAATGTAGAGCCCTTTGTTGTATGCCTACATGGAAATTTTCTATATATTTTGTATTCGATATGTTTGACATTGTATGCCTATATGGCATTCGTAAGCCATATGGCTTTTTGTAACTATATTTTTATACTTATATTGACATATATTGATGTTGTCATTTTATAGCTATTTGATTAATACAAAATATTTTTATCGATAGTCATATTTGCATTATAAATTCATGGTTCAATAGATATGAGTTACATGTATTCAAGTGTATACTTTACAACACATACATATACTTTTGACTTAAGTTGGAACATGAAAAGTGTTAAAATTTGTGTTTGGAAGTCAAACGTAAGCCAATTTTGCAATTCTCGGTTCTTGCATACTCAATCTTATGGACTTATTCCTTCCTAGCACATATTGTGAATATTTCTCATTTGGTGCAGAAGACAAATTCCTCATTTTTGAACCACTGTTTTCTTGTTTTCCTTCCACAGAAAAATGTTCACACTTTTCAGATTGATCAATGATCAATAATGGTGATTAGCGAAACATGACATTTATGTTTGAACTTTAATTTATAATTTTGTAGTTTATATTCATAACGTTGATTACATTGCATTGCACATCTCAAACTCAAAACATTGCTCCACATTATTATATAACTAATAACTGAATCTTTGATAGATGACAAAGATTTCAATTACAATATAGTTTTACAAAAGTCAACCCTAAGCAATTAATACAATTGCGCCGCGTGCATAACTAATAACTAGGGCATTCCTTAATTGCATTTGCTTGTCATGGAATTCTATGAGACCACATTTCTTTGAGGCATTTTTTCAAGCAGTTCAACGCCTT